>JBCJKH010050666.1:8786-31820 GCA_039877255.1 Loriculus beryllinus | reverse complement strand
CAGTGGATGTGCCGCTAAGATAAATGAGCTGCCACCCTGTGATGTTGCTGGCCTTGCCACTTGTAATCAGAATGGCTTCAAAATGGTGCTTAACTGCTAAGATAAGCCTGCAGAGAAAGGAATGGAGGCTGTATGAAGCGGACCTGAGATAGAGAATAAGATCGTGTCACAGTGGGAAAAATCTGTTCCTTCCAAAATACTGAGCTTCTCCAAGGAGCTGGAGGTTAAAAGCAGTCCTGCAAAATAACTGATGATTTCATCAAAAGTACAGAGAACTCAAGGCTGAAATGTCTATTTGGTTTGACAAGTAAAGCAGACGCACTGAGAGGGAGTGAGTAAAATACATTAACTAAAGACTTAGTGAGGAGATACAAGAAAACATCCTGATTTTTCAGAAAACCTTCTTCATAATGGCAGAAGTGCATGCAAGGCAGTTAGAGGGAATCTTTGTCTGGCTTCTCTCATCAAAACCAACTGCAGGCTGACAAAAAGTAAACCTTTTGGTGAGCCTGCATCATCAGCACACACGAAAAATTGTACTACCCCAAGGAAACAAGTCCACCATCCTCAGAAACCTGATGGATATGGTTTTGGTAGCCGCTATAGCCAAACGCATGAGTTAAATACTATAACCAAGGCATAACAAGGACTTAAATCAAATGCAATAAAATCACAGAGCAGTAAAAATTCAGCTTTGGTCTGGTTTTTTCAACCCACCACTGTTGTGCAGGGTATCACTACCATTGAATGTAATGATTGAAGGCTTCGTAGCATGCCAGATTTCTTTACTGTCATGCATGATATAGAGTAATTCCCATCTTAAAAGCACCCACAGACATGCAGACGTGTTGTCTGCAGGACATGCAACCAGGGAATCCCAGCAAATGGACTGCAATGCCAAAAAAAATGCAGTAAGATGGAATGGGAACAACTGGCCAGGGAGCAGCCCTGCAGGAACAAACCCTGCAGGAGCCAGCCTGAGAGCTTGAGAGAAACCAGCATCATCATATGACAGGAAATATACCTGGGATGTCTGAACAGGAGCAGAGCTCTAAGGCATGGACAGCTATCCTTCAGTTCTGTTCTGCACTGGTGGGGATGCTGGGCAGTGTGTTCCGTAAGGACATGGCTCCATGGGAGCAAGCTCATGGTCTGAATGACCAGAAATCTAGAAAGTATGGTGTAGACTTAGGAAAAGTTTGAAGGAACTGGAGCCATCCCATCTTTAGAGGAACTGGAGTCAGCATTTCTACAGCAGAAGACCAAAAAGATGGAACAGAACACCAAAGACAGCCAGGAAACAGCAGCTCTGTTGAACATCTGCTGTGAACAAGATGCAAAATAGCAAGTCTATACAGCAGCAAGCAAGTTTCAGGTTAGACCTTGAGAAAAACTTTCCCATGTATAGGTTGATGAAGCACTGGCTTAAAGGTGCTTAAAGGGTGGAAACTTTTAAAGGTGATTAAACAAACGCCTTGCAAGAAGACCACAATTACACGTGACCCTGCTTGAGGCCAGGAAGCAAGATGAAGTGACAGTCCATAGCCCCGTCCAAGCCCACAGCGATGCGTGTTGCAGCCCTGAGCCTCTCCACAGAAACAGGCAGAAGAAATGAGCTCACCCAACTGACCTAGGACAAAAAAGCACACCTGGGAGATGTCCGGGTACAATGACAAACTTCTGAGGCCACATAAGGAACCTCAAATCCAGAAGCTTACTGAACCGTTTCTCTTCTTTTCCTTTTAGATTTCTCCGGTCCCCCACACCTTCAATACAACTCCAGGAATTTTAAATACATGTAAAAATATATTCTTAGAGCTATTATCTGCAAAATACATGTTTAACAGTAAACCGTAAACAGTGCCTTGAAACTCCAAAATAACTCATCATCAGCTTCACTGCTTGTGTATTGCATTTTCCCCTCTTTACAAGCCTTCCCACCCTGCTCCTACTTTCTTAGTTTCTTTCTTTTTTTGTCCCTCACTGAAAGGAAAGCACTGCACTGGTTCATGTCCAAAGGGCAACGAACCTGGTGAAGGGCCTGGAGCACAAGTCTGATGAGGAGCTGCTGAGGGAACTGGGATTGTTTAGTCCGGGGAAAAAGAGAGTCTGGAGAGACCTTATCACTCTCTACCTACATGAAAGAAGGATGGAGCCAAACAGCGGCTGATCTCTTCTCCCAAGAAACAAGTGACAGGACAAGAGGAAATGGCCTCAAGCTGTGCCAGGGGAGGTTTAGACTGGATATTAGGAAAAAATTCTTCACCAGAAGGGTTGTCAATCATAGGAACAGGCTTCCCAGAGCAGCGGTGGAGTCACCATCCCTGGAGCTACTTAAAAGACTTTGCAGTAGTGACACTTAGGGACTTGGCTTAGTGGTGGACTTGGCAGTGCTGGGTTAACAGTCGAACTCAATGACCTTAAAGGACTTTTCCAGCCTAAACAATTCTATGATTCTCTAAACAAAGACGGTTAGATGAAAGCCACAAACTGAAGTATGAGAGATTTACTTTATCCTCAGTATCAGCAGAGTTAAATACATCAGGGAGGAATGAGGTATATTGATAGTTGAAAGGTTTGTTCATTTGAGTTCACTTCTACAGCAAATTTTCTGCTAGATTCACTTTTGAGAAAGTCAGAGCGTAATAAACAGAGTTACTCTCTGTAGGGTTATTGACAAGAAAAAAAGAGTTATAAGTAGTATTGATTTGGGGTGAAATGGTAGAACGTGACAATCAATAGAGCTTAGTCATATATAAAACAGGAGTCACACAAGTCATGACAGGATTATTACAGGAGCCAAATCCTGGTATCAGCTAAGGAAGGGAGGAAGCCATAAATGGGATCCAAAGCATAAGCTGTGGATTGCTTTATAGAAAAAAATAACCCTAAACTATTCATTTTCATTTTTTAACATGTGAGATAGTTTTTATTTCAGCATTTTGTCACTGCTGTTTTCTAAAGCTTTTGAAACAAATTCTTTCCACCTCCATAGTATTTTCATTAAATGTCATCAAAGCTCTTTTCAAATCTCAGAGAGAAGTATGATTATCCTTATTTAACAGATAATGAGAAGATAGAGAAAGAGATCAGGGCTACGTTTTCCAAAGCAGTCAGTAATGCCTGGATCTGTTTGGATCCGCAGATCCATAAAACGAGAGCCCTATAGAAACCAAATTTGCAAAGGTCCTGGGAAACCACAACTTTGTTCGATGTCAATGACTGCTCCAAGTTCTCAGACCCTGGGTCACAGGCTGGGGATCAAGAAGCTGAGCCTTCACAGCAAGCTGCATAAGCACTGTAAGCTTGCTCACAGAAACAACAGAGCCTAAAATAGGAGGGTTCCTAATTTACAGTCCTCTGTTCTAATTACAAAGCTTGTTATTTTTACCACTTGAATGACTCAGGGTGAAAAAAAACACCCCAATGACCGTATGTTTTACTACATGGAAGATCTGTACATTTACTGGCATTTATATAGTGCCTAACTTCTGAGCACAACCACACTGGAAAATAATAGCAATAATAACTTCGGAACAGCAACGAATATTTTTTCCCTGGTTATTTTAGCCCTGCGCATTGCCTTTTAGGCAGGGCATTGCCTTTTCCTAGATTCTGGATCAAAAAAAATTGAAATAAAAATTCTTGAAAGATCCTAAAATGCCTTACAAATGCAATTGGATGCAGAATTAGTTATGCTACAAAGGTGAAAGGCAGCAGTGTTGATAATGATCAACATCACACAAGAATTTATTGCAGGCTGTGATGAAAACCACTACATTCAAGGGAAACATAAACCATATTTTGAAGAACCTCTTGCACTAATCAGCTAAATAAATGCCGACAATCGAACTGCGGGATATACACAGCCTCAGGGAGGAGGGGGCCTTGGAACAGTCTCATTTTTATGAATGGAGCCATAAGAAGGAGGTTAGAGAAGGACAGGAGCTCACACAACTCCAATTGCGAGGAAGGCACAGGACAGGCAGAATGGCATCACCACACTGAAACGCAAGCTGGCCAGGAAACCAAGGGTAACGCAGTTGGAGGGGAAAGAAAAGCCATTGATTTCTAAAGAGAGATTTGTAGATACTGCAACAGCTTAGAAGCTTGTTTAGCTGGAATCACATTTGCAGTCACAGGATTTCTATTGGAAAATGGCATTATTGTCTCCAGATGGGAAATTAGGACTGAATCACATCAGGAGGAGGATGGACAAGAGAACCTTTTGAGGTCCTCTTCAGACGAATTTCTGTAAGTCTATGTTTCAGTGACAGAAAACACATCTGGATCAGAGCTGCTTGGGCTTAGGCATTCAAGTTAGAAATTTTTGGCATAAGTCTTCGGCATGAGAAGAAGCCCAGGCAATTTTTATATTGGACTCAGTCTGCCATTAGTGATGCGATTCAATCATAAAATGGCTTATTCCCCCAACACAGATATATAATATCATACCAGAGTAGAAATGTGGAGCTGCTCTCATTATCACAGCTAAGTTCATTTTACAGCAAAGCAGTTTACTTTAAGACTTTTCCAGCAACCCAAGTCTAATTATGGAATCAATTTAAAGCAATTTTGTAATTAAAAGTACCTGCTGAAAATATCTCACAGGCTCAATAATTTAAAAAGATAGCATTAAAAAAAATGTAATTAAAGCAAAAAAGCCAAATGAGGTTGGGTCGCTCCTCCACGAGGAGAGTGCTGAAGGACATTGCATTTTCAGACCCAAATCGCCCACTTCCTCCCCAAATCTCTGTTCTCCCTAGCTGCGGGGGGATACGAGTCAGCTGAGAGATGGCCGTGTGGACCGCGGTGAGGAAAGCTCGGGTTTTGGCCTTTTTCTCTTTAAATTCAAAGAAAATAGGCTGTTTCAAAATCATGCTGTACTTCCATAGAGCACTGCTCCATAGCAGGGACCGGGGTGAGGCTCCCTCCTCCCGGGGGGTCCCTACGAGGGATGGGGGGATCAGGAAGGAGCGGCGCTTCGCTCTCCGCGGAGGGCACCGGGAGGAAGTTTCCCTGCTCCCCCCCCCCCCCCCTCCTCGGGGCTGTGGAGGTAGAGGAAGGGGAACGGCTCGTCCTGAGGCTCGGACCCGCTCACTCACCTCCCGCCGCCGGCCCCGGGCCGATGCTCAGCGCCAGCTGCATCCAAAGCGCCGCGGCCAGCGCCCGCCGCCGAGCCGCCGGGAGGGCACCGCCGCCGCTCGCCTGCTTCCCATGACACATCTTCTGCCCGCCAAAGGCATCCGGTTAGCCGCCGCCTGCAACGACAGAGCCGCTCCGCCTCGCCGGTGCCCGGGGCTCCGCGGGTCGACCCCGGACCGCCTCTCCCCCCGCCCGGCCACGCCGCCTCTACCTGCCGGGTCCCCCCTCTCAGCCAGCCCCGGCGGGCACCTCCGCGGCTGCTGCTGCCGCTACCTCCGCCGCTGCGGCTCGGGGCCGCGCACACACACACACACACACACATACACATACATACACATACACATACATACACATGCACATACACACGCACACCGGCACACGCAGCGCGGCTGAGCCCTACCTGCGGGAGGGAGCAGCGCGGAGCCGCAGCGCGCACCTGCCCCGGCCGCCGGTCCTTGGCCGCGGGGAGCCCTGCGCTGCGGGACCGCCGGCGCCCAGCGGCAGCGCGGGCAGCCCCGCCGCCGCGCACACGCATGGCAGCCGCGGGCAGGGCTGCGGCGCCCCTCCGCGCATGGAACGGCACGGCAAGGAATGGGTGTCCCGCCGGGTGGGAAGCGGGGCGGGGGTAGGGCTCTCGCTGTCCCGTTCCACGGGAGCTAAAACACTTCCAAGGGCCGAGAAACGTGAAGTTCGTGCTCAAGCCTCTGGTAGTTTCTGGTTGTTTTCGCTTCAAAAAGGGGGTTCGTGGTGGGAAGCTCTGAGGGAGCGTCTTTAAGATGCCCCTATGCTTCATCGTGCGTTAGGTATGAGGTAAGGTTTTTCCGTGCAGATGCCGGTGCTGCATCAGTCACAGTTTGCAGAACCAGAAGGTATATGACAGAGCGCTAGCCCATCAGCTGCCGGTGGGGAAAGGCTGTATGCCCAGGCCTGCCAGCTGAAGCAATTTGCTGTTAGGAAGCAGCACCCAGCTGGATTTAGACAATCTGTGAAATTCGCTGCCACAAATCACTGTGGCACAGCTGTGGTATAGCTCTGTGTTTCTTGGTGCCATTCACAGTGCACCGGGTTAGGGGTATCACCCCTTCACCCACTGCACAGTGCAGGCCCAGCAGTAGCAGACGGTGTCTTCTAGCTGAGGAAGCTGCAGAGATGATGTTCGTGAAGCAGATTAAGATGTGCAGCAGACTCCTGGGATATAGTGGGGGACGAATACTGGGGGCAAGACAAGACCTGTTTGTGATAAAACATACTTGGGCTCCATGCAAACCCATATCCAAACATACATGAGTTCCTACTAAGAGCATGTGGAAATAGCACATCCTGGTGCTTTGAAGTTAAGAGTTGATACTGGTAAAGGTATATGTACAGCTAAAGCTGTACAAGTCTCAGCTACCTGATGAGCTAAAACTCTGAAGGCTATTCAAGAAGGATTTTACCTCAGATCAGCGAATCATGTATCCATTCAAAGAGCAATATAAGTGTAGTTCTTCATCTCTTTACTCTCCCTTGGAGAAAATGGGGATCTCACAGTGAAATACAGGTTTTCCGTTAAAAAGGAGAAGTATTTGACCAGTTTCCAGCTAAGAGGGTGCTTTATCTCTGAGATATCTTTGCTGCTCCTTTTAAACAGGAAAATTTGGAAACTACAGAGCATTTCCACCCAAGCATCATTTCCTGACAAGGTGAGCTTTCACCTCCCCAGCCAGCACAGAGAGGGAGCTCAAGTTAGTAAGAGCTCTCTTAAACTGAGCAAACACAACACAGGCACAATTATATGATACAGATGATTCTTCTGAGGCAATAAGATGTTGGCTAATACAAGTGGCAGGACAGAGCAATAATGCAGCAATTCCTATTATCTGTAACAAGAGAATCTTTATTTTTACATTATTGGTTTGATAGCTTTAATTTTTGTAATCAAAATAGCAAAAGATAATGTCCCCAGTGAGCTAGTGCCATTTCTTTTTCGCACCAATTCAAATGCAAAGAGCTGGATTAAAAATCTGCCCTCAACATGGATGGGGGTATTACAGTCTCCTTCCAAGGAGGAAGAGATGAGTGAACTATCAGTGTTGATAGTTGCTATTCAGCTCATGTTTTTGCCGTTTTTTCTTACTCCCATGTGTTTGTGGCCATGCTTCTGACACCATTCAGCCTAAGGAAGGACCACCAAGTGCTCTGGGCATCCATCCACCACCCCAAGTGAGCAGGAATAACGCTGCTTCAGACAGCACCAGGAAATCAATATTCATTGGTGCTGGAGGAGTTTGGCAGGAATCCCTGTCAGCCCAGGAAAGACCAAAGTGAGTGAGCAGCAGCAAGAGGTGAAGCCTGAGGCAAGCCTGACCACAGAGAGGCAGAAGGGAAGGAGGTGCTCTGCTTCCACTTGGACTTCATTTCTGGATGAGGTAGATTGCCTGAAGGGCTACAACAGCTCAGTGACCAAAACTGACATCTGTAATCAATTTTAGTGCATCCTTCTGAGCTGAAGTAGGGCCAGAGCTGTGATCAATGGGCTGAACTTAAAGCCCTCAGCTGCTATTACAGACTGTAAAATACAGTAGGATTTGACCCCTCATCATCCCCCCTCAGTGTTTCACAGTCACAGATTTTGCCTCAAACCTGTAGGGACTCACCCAGAATTGCCTCCCCTGGGGATAACCCCTCACCATCACTGGCACAAATGGGCTGCAAACAAGTCAGGAAACGACCTGGTATCTATTTTTCTCCGTAAGTCCTCACAGAGCTGCCTCCATCTCCATGCACTGCCATTGCAGCTCTCCTTAGCAGCCACCCCTCAGAACAAAGATGGAAAGCACCAGCACTCATCTGCACCCATCCAAAATGTTGAGTGCTGTGTCTTTATGCGATTAAGTGCTTGGTTTGTTTAGGGTTTTATATCCCATTGGGGTATTCCTTCTCCATATTTTGCCTGCTCAAAAAGGTCAGAAGGAATTGTCCTAGAGGTGTGGCTGTTGGGAAAGTAAGTTTAGTCCTTTAGCTAGAGTCCAGCAAGGGTGAAAAGGATGGAGCTGTGATTGTAACTGAGGGTAATAAGAGAATTTATGGAGTTTTGATTGTAACTGAGGGTAATAGAATTTATCTGTGACAGTAAAAAATTCACCAGGGCAGGTTAGCAGCAGTTGAATAGGTATAGGGTGGCCAGTCCATGGGGAAAAGAAGAGCTTAAGGCAGAAGTCTGCAATTAATTATTTTAAAATATAAAATGGCAATCACTAGCATTGAGATTTGGCTGGCAGAACATCATTCCAGGCTGTAAGTACATATTGTAATACATCCTCCAGGCCTCCTGGACACAAACCAACTTCCTTTTTCATTTTTCCTTTTTCATTGGAAGAACAAGGAAGAACTATTGCATTCCAGCCCATAGGTATCATGTTGTTACACACAATCCTGCATGTAAAGTTAAGAAAAATGATTCAAGCATCATCCAACAAAATGCTGAAGGGAGTTATGAATGCCTTGTAAGGCACAAAACTGTTAAGGGCTAAGATTTAACAATGACCTTATTGTGTCCTTATTGCAAATAATAGCCTAAGATATGTGGCATCTCTTGTAATATTAATAAGCTCAAAGTTTCAAGCATTTTTAAATAAACATGTGGCTACTGATCTTACCCATTTGTTAAACCTTCAGATAAGATATTCGGCCAGTTTCTTGATACTTGGATTATGCTGTATCTCTGTTTTAACTTAGAAATACTAATGAGCCAAGACTTCACAAAACTAAGGCATATATGCGTGACCTGGGGAGGCATACATTGTTAAAGCAGGTGAGAATACACAGATTCAAAGAAAGGTTTTATCTTCTTAGGTGTTAATATGGATATCTTATTGTTAATATTCAGGAGTAAATGAGTTCCTGAATATTTTCTAACCTATTCTCAAGTGGGCTCTGTTCCCTACCTGGAGACCCTCCTCTTTGCTGTGACACTGCCTTTGCCTGACTCTGCAAAAGGTTACCCCCTCCCACCTCTCTAGGTAGATTTGTATTAAATATCTTGATTTCATCACATCATTTCATCCCTGTCTAAAAAAGCCAGCTTTCTCACCTACATCTGTCTGAAGAAGGTGATCGCAGTCCACTCAGTAATTGCAGGAAAGCAATTATTCTAAACAGAATACTTTACAGTGATTGCTTAGGAGAGAGGCTTGCCTCATAAGTGTGCTTTCAAGAACATGTATGCAATTAGGAGGATAATTATTTTGGTAAATTCTGAACCACTAACAATTACGATGGCTCAAGAAAAGCAGCCCTAAAATTGTTGAACCTTGGTTCTGCAGATGCTAAGTGCTGAACTTTCAACTCCTGCCGGGTTCAAATGAGAGCTGAAGGCATTCTTTTTCTCACAAAGTCAGGATTTAAGAAGAGGCTTTCCCTTCCCTGAACATAATCACTCCTTCTGAGTGGGAAGGGGATGGGGGGCACCCTGAAGAAAATGACAGGAATATGAGCAGACAATTCTTTTCCTTCACTCAGCCATTAGTGCTGACAGCCGTAAAATCACATCTGGGACCAATACACAAACACTACTAACCAGCCAGCAGTGTGGCTTTACCAATTAGTGCTAATTACATTTCATTATTAAAAAAACTGGCAGCATAGGGAAGGTGGAGCTTGAACTGCTTTTTTGTTTCCTACTGGCCTACATTACTAATGAGAAGTTTTAGTTAACAGAAAGCCATACCTCATTTTTATTTACAGCAACACAGTTTAGAGGAGATTACAGAACACAGGCTATCTGGCTAATGGGAGAGCTGGGCTACACGTACTGGGAGGTCTGTTCTTCAGCTGAACACATGGAGGTTTTTGCACTTTTCTGATTATAGCCAAATTGCACTTGCCACTAATTCTGTGACTACATTCCTATGAAACAGTAATTTCCAGCAGAAGAGTGTGAAGTGAAACTATTCCCGGACCTGAAGAAATTCAAATAGGTTATGAGTGGCTTCTCTTTTCATCCCTCTGTGCAAGAAGAGGCTAGCAAATACAAAACACAAATGCAGTGTTTGATTTGCAACAACATTCCAACTGTGAGTGGTATTCATCACCCTTCACTGTAAACTCATGATTAATTTTTCTATGCCCACAGCACACTTGACATAATTAATTTTAGGATGATACCTGAAGTTCTGCATGAGAGGACCCAGTGTCTCACCTCCAGCTCATTCATTACTCAATGAAGGCTGGTCTGTGTAAAGGAAGGTGCTCAGCCCCATCCATTTTCCAACTGGGAACATTCCCAAACCATACCTTCTGGCCCGTTTCACCAGTATGGGAGAGGCAGCCGAGAGCAGAATGAAGAGGCACACATCTGACTGCCACCTTTGGGGTGAGCAGCATAGCCCATTGCACAGGGAGCCTCACAGGGACAGCAAGACTCAAATTCCTTCCTATTGCTGCCTGAAATTACATCTACAAACACATCCCTTGAACTCAGCTTCTCCAAAGGGAAGGGTGCCTGCAGTCAAATCACAACCTCCAGACCCCAGCTCAGCCGCAGTTTAACTCAAGGACACCTCACCATTTCTTAGCAAAAACTCCCATGGGTTTGGGGGTTTGTTTCAGGGAGTGGGTTCAGCCTTGGCAGCAGGGATCTTGTGCTTGCCTAGGGATTGTGCTGGATTGACAGGAGCATGAAAGCTAGCATGGTGCTTCCAATAAGAAGGGTATCTTCAAACCTGAAAGGATGTGCCTTCCCATGTGCAAACTGACTAGCTGAGCTTTCCACTCAGGTACAGAATAAATCTGCTTCCACGGCCCTTGGATTCAGGCCTTTGCATCTCATGTCTCTGCAGGGTTTGTGTGGACACAGTGTGTTTGCCTAGAAGCATTTAATTAACCATGTAGGGAAGTAAAAAAAATGTGCACTACCTTTTTTCTTGCATAAAGAGCAGCTTTATATATTCCTTCAGGATACGAGGAAAGAAGAAGGAATTGGAGTAGAGTCCCCATGAGAAAGGAGAATGAAATAGCTGAAGGAAATGCGTTCATGCATATTCTTTGAAAGGCTATGGCATGAATAGAGCTGCTGTTTGAGAATCCTTCCAGTGCAAATACCTGTACCTTTAAAAGGTAAAATGTCACAACCTTACAGACCTGAATAATGGCTTTCTAAATTGTTGAGATTTTTTTATATTGGGTCCTGACCAGATGCCAAGCAAAACCTTGACTTCATAACACATGGTCAAATTCGGGAAGAACTGATTTACATGCATGTTATATATTCCATATTTACACATTTTTATGTTTCTTGATAAATACAGCAACGTGTGTTAACTTCATTTTGTAGCAAAGCCATGCAAAAGGATAGTTACTTCATTGCTACACTAGAATGTTTGTAACATGCTTTGTTCTGATGCACATACTAAAAGCCACAATATCAAGTTGCAAAACTGTAATAAAAATGTGTAATGTAAAGCAACAACCATATAGTGCAAATTAGTGCAACCAGAAGAGAGGGATCAGAAAGAAAAACTTACTAGACAGCAGCTGGCATTAGCCTTTGAAGAAGCAGAGATTTGGATATGAGCTTTTTCCATCTATAATTTCCATGTTTATTTCTTATTTTTTTTCTCATGGAGCTACAAAAATAACTCGATTCAGCTATAGCCATCTTACCACCGAGTTGTGTCAGTTATACCAGCTCCTCATATGGCTGTCAGTACAAGCAACAGTTCAGGTTTGTTCATGTTTCTCCTCACATGTGATCCTTTCCTTCCTCCTTTGTGCTGCATTTCTGTAGTTGAATATCTGTCGGCTCTTATCAGGTGTGATGATAACAAATCTAAAGCTGTCTAGAAAAACCATAATCACCATTACTTCATGCTGTTACCACCCTGAAATTCACAGCAACAACAGGAATAGCTTGAATTGAAGGCCAAACTAGATTATGTTAAGTAAGCTATTCTCATTTTGCAAAAACAAAAACCCCAACCAACCAAAAATCTTCCCTCCCCTTTGTAGTCCATGCAGGGAAAACTGTGTTGAGAGCCACTGGGCAACTGAAGAGGGTTGGGGAAGCCAGAAGGTGAATGAGAAAAAAAGGGCATGGTTGGAATTGGGGTGAACTACCCAGTGACAATATGTTTGGCAGCAAAAGACATGAGAGAGAAAGCCGTCTATAGCATGGAGAAGGAAAGGGCAGCATCCTGCTAACACTTTGCATATGGCATCAGCATGGACTGGAAAAGCCTTGAAATGATGTACCTTCCTCTCTTATATTCCTGCCTTCTCCAAACAAGGGCTACAGCACCCTCCAGGGACAACTGTTCCCCAGAGCAAGGGCTGAAACCCTACTTGGCTACACAGAGGAAGGAGGTCTTGTCTTTTTTCCTGAGTAAGCTGACTTTCAGATTTTTGGATGCCCGTGGGGGTCATATAATTCTTCATGCTTCCTAATGAAAAATTAATCCATCTAGGTCTAGTCTTCCTCAACAGGTTAAATTGCCATAAAATTAATGATTCCATTTTATTAAGTCTAGTGCCATTTAAAAGCTTCGCCCTTCTTTGTAATTAGGTGTTAAGGTTATGTTATTTATATGAGGTGGTTGCTTTCTTTACTGTATAGAACACAAACTGACACATAAACTAATTTTTCTGGTAGAGCACTGTCAACGCATTTGTGGTGCATAAAGCATCAGGTATTATATACAGGGATGGGACCGTGTATGGTAATGATGATGGCACAAGCTTTGGATGACACGTTTTCAAAACGTAATACTAATTAGATTTGATCAGACCTATGTGTTCCTGATCATTCCATTTCTCTTATTTGCTCCAGTATATTCTGAATGCTGAAGTGTGTTAGTGTTTGGTTAAATATAAGTTTCTGGTGAGGCATCCAGTTGTCTTATGGCAGTTGGTTCAACTAGTTATTTCCCGTGGGAAAGTAAGATCCTCAGCTATCCAACTTGAATCTGTCAACTTCAGCTCCCAAACAATGATTTCTCAGAGCCTTTTTCATCTGGACTTTAGGGTCCCTTCATAACTGCAGTTTTCCCCCCTCAAATAAATCAATAGCACATCAATAGCTGCCTGAGGTGGTGGTCCATGGGATATGGACCTGCTCAAGGCACTGCACCCACTGTGCATTGAGGAGTGAAGAAGCTTGCCCTGGGGTGGAAAAGGCTTTGCTCCTTCTGGGAGAAAGGGCAGGGATAAATGGACAGTCCTCTTTTAGAAGGTGTTTCCCTCTCTGGAGCAACAAACTTCAGGCTTGCTTTCACTGCTGACCCCACTGTCTTGCAGAGCAGTAGCTCCCTACAAAGCTCCTAATGAAAAGCCTGAACTGCCTTGTGCCCAGTCAGAAAGAACTGAAAGAATTCATTGTCATGTGGTTTTGTCCCCTCTCCATTCCCCACACTTCCCAAATCCTCGTCTATAATTTACTGCTATATGTTACCCTTTTTCTCATTGATTGTACATTACTGCTTATTCCTAATTGCTGCTTTCAATTTTTTAACAGAGTCTGGGTGGCCTTTCAGGCAACACTGTCATCTTTCTTGGCACTGAAATCACAGCTTTTTGGCTATTTAATGAGCCCTTCTTGAAAGAGCTCGCAGCTCTCCATCACATTTGCTCCTTATGGTTGTTTTTTTTTTCTCACTATCAGTCTCACCTTTTTCTTCATCTTTGGGAAACTCATCCTTCTGAAACATACAAAAATGTGTAAAAATCTGTTCTCATTTATTCCCAGTTTGAATAGCAGCAAGCAGTGAATAACATTCCCTGGTTGACCACTTAGCTTTAGCTGTCACAGAAAAGTCCAGAGTAGCTTTGGTGTAGGATGGGTGTTCTAGGTTAGGAAGTGACACTTGCAACTTCTAGAAATAATACCTTCAAAATAGGCTTTGAGGTTATTGTAGTTCTTCTCATGGACAAAAAAGCTTGTAAAGAAAAGAAGAATTGTACATGTGAAATTTTATGGCAATCAATTTGAATCCAGGAATTATTGCACAGTCCATCATGGTCATGTCAGAAATTATTTTGCTAACATTTGAGACTGTTTGGGTAGCAGCTTGTATTTCAGCTGATGATTTATTTATGAATCTGAAGAAAAAGGTTATTTGTGACTGCAAATATGGGATAAATTGTAAAATTTTACCTAAACCCAAAATTGAATCACAAAACTTCAGCCTCTGTTTTATTCACAGGCTTCCTTCCTAATATATTATTTAGCAAACATAACATTATCTCATTAGATGTGGTCTTTGCCCCAAAGAGTTTGCAGTCTCATTCAGGCACAAAAGATTTTTTAGCAGAGGAAAGCATAATGAAGTAATTAGTTCTGAAATAAACAGACATCATTTCAGATTAGAGAGGATGCGCTTTAATTAAGGCATCATCCAGTAATCTTCCTGTGCAAGGCACACATCCTGCACCAGCAATGGCAAAAGATGTTGTGCAAAGGACTTCACTGAAAGCAGAAACGGGTCATCTTAGATTATGACAGTGAAAGAATTTTACCTATGCTTAGGTCATAGGTCCATCAACAAAGCACAGAGGATGATAAAAAGGCATACGTTACGTTTAATTCTTCTTCCAGCATACTGAGCTCCCTTCCCTGCAGTTTGATTTTGCTGGAAACTGAAACCATTAAGGTGCACAGTCCTCAGGTAGCATGAGAATTATTCCTCCACAGTTCAGTACAATTTACCACGTCTCATAATGCCTGAATAGAGGCAGTCCATGAATGCAAATGGGAAGAATAATTTCATTAAATTATTTCTAGAACTGCATAATTTCAGTAATTAAAACCTTTACTTATACGGATTCAAGAATGAGCAGAATATTATACTAATGCACTGCACTTATTAAGTTTTTAAGGTTGACTAGTAAATCTGTGGGGGATGCAAGCCGCAGTTAAATAGCTTTGAGGAGAAAAAAGGTTGAACAGCATTTTGATTAGTACAAATAGATTGATGGGAATTGTCTCCCCAAATTCAGTTTGGTGGGAACAGATGGGCTCTTTCACATACCTGATTCTGTGGCTATTTTGCCGTGCTTCAGATGCTTCTGAGGCACAGGTGTTTCTAGGCAACATTTACTGAATTCCCTGAGGAATAACATCAGCATAGGAAAATCAAAACTAAAAGCTGCCTGACGAAGCAGCTGCACTGAGTTAACCTGTTATCTAGTCCTTTAGCTATTCAAGGATGAAGAAATATGCCTATTTATCATTTCTCTGGGCTTTGGGTCAAGGTTTTAGGTTATGATCTGCAAAAACAGTGAGAAACCTAAACTGAGCAAAACCTAAGAGGTATGTAAAGGAGCACTGAAAAGAAGTTGCTCATCAAATACTGATAATTATTCAGTCATCTCCATAAGCACACACAGGACATGGAAAACAAATGCAACAAAGTACATGCATTACATGAAAATCCTGATTTTACATTCTTTTTTATCCCACCAAAAATCTTGCAAATCCCACAAAAAATACATATAAAGGAGCAGTGCTCTCTACAGATTTAATCACAGTGTCTGGTCCTAGATTAGCTTAAAGGAAAAAGGGAGAAGTCATCCCACCTTTCATAATTCATTAGAAATGTAAGTTAGATGCTACAATAGATGCAGAAGAGTACATGACACTTTTTTCATTGCCTCTCCTCTATTTCTCTGCCAGAAAGCTTTTATATCTCAGCTTCTTACAAGATTGTTAAATTACTAGTCAGAAGAACGAACCTTTCAAAAGATTTAGAGGTTTTACCTTCTGGATTATATACCATGGTGATTTAATGCTAACATGCTGCAGTGCTGACTAGGGCAATTTCATTTATAAGAATGTATGGGCCACTCAGAATATATCCCAAATGATTATTATAATTATCTCACAAGTTGTTCTGTGAGCAGGGAGACCGATGTTGCATCTGCGTCCCTTATCCTACGCATCCCATCTCTCTGCCTTCTTCAGCAGACCTGGCTGTAGCTAGCTCAGATGTCCCTGCCATTGCTGCTGGTGCCACACAAAACCTGCCAACAAGTTCTACACATAAATCCAGCATGCACAAAAGAAGAAACAACTGGTTAATTGTCCTGGTAAGTTTTCTTTTTCTGATGCCTTCAGAAATCAGTTTATTCTTACTGCTATCCAAGCAAAGGCAGGTTTGCCACACAGCCTTAGGTACCTGCTGGAAACCAAGGTCAGAGGTCCTTTGTAATTCATGGGGATTTGCCTTTGACCTCAGTAGTTAAAGGATCGTTATTGAAATCTCTAGGCTCTCTGTTTGCTCCTGTTCATACTCTACAGGTTGTGTTGCTTGATTATACTTCCTAGACTGATCACATACCAGTATTACAAACCAAAAAGGCCCATCTGAGAATACCCAGTTTACAGTTTCACTTTATTTGCACTCTGCTGTGACTATGAGGTAACACATAGTAAAGAAAAAAGACACAACCACAAGAAAGGGAGTACAATGGGGCGAAATTCTCCTTTCCCACACTGGAACCACTCTCTGGAGCTCTGCATCTGAAGTAAGTGGATTTACACCCAAGTAGATTAGAGCAGATTTAGTTCCTAGACTGTCATTCATATCTGCTTCTTATCTCATCATTGTCATGTTTCTGCTATGCTGTTTAAAACTGTTGAGGAATGATACCTCTGCTTAACACTGCCTGCAGATCTGTAATTTCAAGTGTACAACAGTGAGGTTTTAGCTGCTGCTGAATCTGGCCTCTATTTTGGTGCTTTAAGAAAACAAGATGTTCATAGCCTTAGTATTTTCCTAAGCAGCATCCATAGTGCTGCTCACTCACATTAGCACAGATTTCACTTCAACTCTGGTCAAGCAACGTCTCAAATGGCTTTAAAGAAGGAGAAATACAAAGTTGCTTCTGATCTTCTAATAGCAGAGCAAACCGGGAACCTCCCCCTGAGTGATTAGAGTTACTCCGATGGAAAACAACCATTAAGCCACCTCCTAATACGGGAAACAGTAGTTAATTACACACTACTAATGGGAAAAAGGGTGCTTCTAGCAATTGTAGAAAATAGGGCTGGAAAGAACCTCTGGATCATTGAGATGTGATTCTGTGATTTCCCACAGAAGCTTATGCCATTCATGATGGAAGTGGAAACCAGATTATTCCCACCATCTTTACTGCTGCTCTCTATGTAGTAACTCAAGACTGTTGTGATGCCTTATTTAAACCTCCTCCAGAGTAACATCCCCACATCCCCAGTTCCTTCTATGTTTTCTTATATGCCTTATTTTTTTCCCCTAGATCTTTGAACATTGCCTTCTTCTAAGCTCTCACCAGTCAATTTAGATTTGTTTGAACTATCTTGGCAGAAGATGTACACAGAAACTTAAAATTAAAATGCCAGTGTACCCTACTAGGTGTGGCTGCCTTTGTAGGGAATATGGACCAAGGCATGTGTCTGGAAGACAGCATCATAGGCCTTCAGAAATAAACTAATTTCTTTACAGCCTCTGCAGTATCTGTCATCTCTGGCTCTTAAATTACATATCCACCTGTGATAATCATTCTGCAGTCATCATAAGCTCTTATTTCTTGATTTTCAGGTGCAATTTTGGTCAACAACTCTAAAATAGAAGGGCTCTTGCACTCTGAGAAGCTAAACTGGTTAAAGTCCTGAGAATGCATCTCTCCTGGCTGAATTCAGTTGGTATATAGACTGGCTCTGCTCACCACTGGAAAGTTTGCTGCTAACTTGGCTTATCAGAGACTGCAATAATTAATTCCTTGCTAATTTCCTGTGACAATGGATTAACATTTAAGGATCTGAGGGAAGACTCCAGCTGTGAAGAGAAAAGCAGCACTGCAGTGGGTGTTGCTGTTGCATGCACCAAGGAAGTCAGAGAGTCTGCTGCCTGCTTAGAGAATCCATGAGTGGGTATTCCCAAGTAAAGTGCACCTGAAACCCCAGGGTTCATGTCATGTTCCATTGCCTAGAATTACAGATTGGAGAACTAAAGGCTGTGTATAGTCACCAGTCAAATAAAAGTCTCTATGCATAACAGAAGAAATACTGACCACCGTACAGTATTTGTAGGGGAAATAGTCTGCAATCCCATTCAAACTGCAAGAAGAAATCCATTAAGAACAAATCACGTTATAGTGTTTATGCTTATGTCTTTCATAAATGTCTTGCTCTCTATAAAACTTGACTCTGATGAGAAGGAAAGCTGTGGGAGGAATGATTATGTACTTATTTTCATAGAAATAATCCACCAGTTTCTGAGGAAAACAACACAGAAACACGTTTGAAAGGCACTAGCACTGACATCCGCTTGCTACACTCATATTCTTCTACAAATACCCAAGTCTTGAGATAAAGCTGAAAGTGTTTCAATCTCTTAGGAAAATGAACAAACTCAATTGTGGAATGGTAAGTTTGCTACTGAAAATTCAACAAGCCACAGAACAGCATTCTTCTGTGGCAATATTTGGGTTTATGTCTTGTTTGGGGTGCAGTCACTGAAGATTCTGATCAATCACAGCAAAGTGAGTATGTCATCTTCTACAAAGCAGTCTGGCATGCATTCATTGTGAGAGAGAAGCTGTCTGATTCTCTGTCTTCACTCACTCCCAACAGTCTAAAACACATAATAGCAGAGAACCCAACCCAAGTCCCCAAACCAGACAAAACATGTATGTAGTTATACACTTAACTGAAATAAGGATTTGCTTAACAAGCTGTTACATCCAGCAGCACTAAAAAGCCTAAATCAGAAAACAACTCAAAAAGAAATTGTAACTGACATCCAGGTACAAAAGAATGTCATTATGCATGTGCAGTTTACTAACACTTATTCAAGTAACTTCTGAAAAGATTGTCCCACATTCTACAGTGGATCCCAGCAAAAGAATAAAAAAGCTACACCATATATATAGCAACAATCTCATCTAGTTGGGCTTGAGGAGAATAGGGTATTTTCTGCATATCTTGGACAAAATATCCAAAATTTAAAACCATGCAGGGCCATTAGGCATTTTGGAAAATTTCAACCTTTTCCTCTTCTTTAATCTTTTGTCTACAGTAAATAATGAAGATCTTCTCCTCCCTAGTGCTGAGATGTTGGTCTTCATTATCTTCTACATAATGCCCTGCAGGTCTGCTGGACTTGGAGGTAAGTCTCCAATCTCTTATGATGTGTATAATTGTTCCCACTGCTATAAGGATAACTCAGAGTGTGCATGAACCATAGAATCACAGAATCATAGAATTATAGAATCACAGAATGGTTTGTGTTGGAAGGGATATTAAAGATCATCCAGTTCCAAACCCCTGCCATGGGCAGGGACACCTTCCACTAGAGCAGGTTGCTCCAAGTCCAATTTAACCTGGCCTTGAACACTGCCAGGGATGGGGTAGCCACAGCTTCTCTGGGCAATCTGTGCCAGTGCCTCAGCACCCTCACAGGGAAGAATTTCCTAATATCTAGTCTAAATCTACCTTCTTTCATTTTAAAGCCATTCCCCCTTTTCCTGTCACTACATGTCCTTGTAAGAAGTCCCTCATGAGAGCACAGTAGAGAGGGACAATCACCTCCCTTGACCTGATGGTCAGTGCACCTTCTGATGCAGCCCAACACTTGTTTGGTTTCTGGGCTCCAACTTCATACTCATGGCTCATGTTGAGTTTCTTGTCAGTCAACACCCCTAAATCCTTCTCCCCAGGGCTGCTCTTAATCCATTCTGTGCCCACCCTGCATTTGTGCTCGGGATTGCCCCGACACAGGTGCATGACCTTGCGCTGGCCTTGTTGAACATGAGGATGGCATTGTCCCATGTCTCAAGACTGCCAGGGTCCCTCTGGATCCCATCCCTTCCCTCCAGCAATATGGTGAAATGAATTTGGTTTTATAACAGGAGCACTGTTACAACCATTGCAATAGAAAGATTACTGGATGAGCTTGCATGTTATTAATTCCTTTTCATCATGGAAAAGCTTAGTGTGTCAACTGATAATGTATTTTACTTTGCCTTTATATAATGAGCTTGAGTTTTCATTAGTTGAATCCCTAAACACCAGGCGAATGCAGTTCAGCTGAACTGGCCATGCTGAGTCATAACAATTCAAAAGTTGAGCCATCAGATATCTAATTATCCTCTGGCCCTCACCACATATGAAGTCCCTCTGGGAAAAGGTTGGTGGGTATAACTAAAGAATGGTTGAAGTCTTATCTATTCAGATCCTTCTAGCTAGTTACTGCTTAGGGATCAAGTAATAGTTCCAAACTCGTTTTCAAATTGCCTTCTGCAACTGCAAGTTAACTAGATGTAATCTGAACAGGTATCTTTTTTACATCATGGTATTGTGCAAACTACATCTGCTTTATCCAAGAAATTGGCAGCCAAGAGGAATCATGTACTGAAAACTGTCATATTAGTATGCCTGCATTTTAAAGGGCTGCATAGCTGACACACAATGCAGATTACATTGTGGAGCAGCTCACTGTAAACTAAATACTTCAGAGACCCCAGCACCTCCTTGTGGGTGTTGAATAGGTGGAATAGGCTCATTTGCAGGAATTTTCTCTCGTCTCTCTTTGGCATTGATCACCAGACCTGGCATGTGACCCAGTACTTACAGCAAGACTGATGTACTCCTAATGGCTTCCTTGTGTTCTGGACACTTCTATTAGCAAAACCATAAGAACCACTGACCTTGAGAAACTTCAGACCCCCTAGTTGACATGTCTGGAAGATGGGGAGTAAAAGGCAGAGTCTGAGAATAGAATCAAGTAAAGCAACCTCGGAACGACTCTATTATGTTGGCCTACTCAAGAAGACACGTGACTGTTTCTAAAGGTGGGTTTCTTGGGTCACATCACTCAGCCCAGCAGCCTGAATGCTTCCTCTGTCACACAAAGAGCAGAGTGGAGCACCAGCAGCTATGGAGAGTGCCCTCTTCATGGGAAAGATATGTACAGTACATCTTTGCAGTCCTTACTTAGGCAGGAATGAACCCACTCTACTCATGCTCCAAGCTAGCATAGGGATATAGTATTATCTCCCAGAAGAATTTAATAGTACAGACCTATTTCATTAACACAGCCTTCCAGACAGGTCTGAACACCAGACAGTTATCTCATATCCACCCACATAAGAATAAGTAGACATCCTCTGGCCACATCAAACAGGAGGAATATGCCAACACCCTCAGAACAAGGACCTTGAGCCAATGCGCATATTTACCACAGGAACAAATGGAAGATTCCTGGGCATCTGGGGTTTCACCAAGAGTCTGACTCAAGAAGTAGCTAAGAACCGCTCTTCACCTGAACATGTAATGACAAGGGATCATGACAAAATTATATAAACATCCTTAGGAGAGGAGTTGGAGGTGCTACTTACTAACTTGGGCTGAAAAGTGACTGTGTGCTCAAATCCATATGGCATATGGAAACTATTTAGAGTATTAGGAAGATCATCATTTAAACCTAATAGCTACATAAAGCTCAGTGCAGAAGAGCAATTTTTGTGTCTGAAATATTAAATGACAAAAATAGAAGGACGTGAACAAGAAAACAAAACATAAGATTAAAAAGTTCCCCTTAGCTATCCCCTCAGATTCCTTTCTGTTTAACCCTAATTACTTGATTAACATCTCATGGGTGTGCTGGGACAAATAAGCTAGATGAAAGATTTGGAGACTGTGATCAATCTACATTGGAGAACCATCCAAGCATCCTTGTGTGGTCTGCTGAGGGTCTGAGAAGGTATTAGGGTCCTTGAAGGAGAAGCAGATAAACAACACTTGAAATCTGAAGTATATCACTGAAATCGTATTAAAAAAAGGTCCCAACTCAGAAAAAGGTATTTTCCAACACTCCATCCATTTTCTAGGTAAAATGTACAATGTCTGACATAGTACATACATATCTATTCCTCATTTCTAAAGGTCAGTGACCATTAATTAAAATTTCACTGTACACCCGTCTTTTGAGGGATGCCTCCTCATCTTGCCATCTGGAAGGTTAATAGCAGACAGATTTGCAGGCCATGCTGCAGGACTCTGATCCAAAGAGGAATTTTAGACTCTTCTGTTTGCAGCAGCTACTCAGATCTGCGTTTTGGGATGGTTTGCAGGGAAACGGCCCCTTCTGAAAGTTTGCATTCAGTGTCAAAGCTTTAACAGGAACTGATTTCAATGCTGGAGATGCTAATATTGAAAATTCTAATGCTGGGCTTGTAAATAATAACTAGTAAATAAACTAAGTTAACCATTCTTTGCATCCAAACCACTGCTTAAAAGGTGCAGATGAGCACATATAACCCTGGAATGCTTAGAAAATTATGTTGCACTCTGCATGCTATAACCCATATAGAGCTGTAGTCTTCTGCCACACAAACACCATCAGTTGCTGAAGGGCAAAGACACTTCATCATGCCAAGCTGTCCCGTGTGCATGAAGTCTTGTGTCCTGCTAACATGTTGCAGCCCATATAATAGGAAAACAGCCTCCAGATCTGTAGACAATATCCCCTGGAGAGAAAAAAACTTGCAGCTACAGAAAAGGCTATTTGGTACAATATTCTGGCACTGCTTAACATTTTGATCTAGTTCTGTTTGGGAAGGCATCTCTTGGTGGAGAATGTCTCACCTTATCAGCGGAGGGCAGCAGCTGCAGCCAAGGGTCAGGAAGTCTTTAGGTGGTCAGCTGCACTGGGAATAATTTGAAGAGATGAGAGTTAATTAGTTCGGGATAAACCAAGAAAGGATCTGATTATCCAGAGTACTAGAAGCCTCTTCCAGACCACAGTTAACAGCTTTACAAAACTAAGAAAAGACAGCATCTGACAGCTTTTCCAACATGTGAGCTCTGAGCACTAAAAGAATTACTTCTTCTTGCCCTCCCCCAAAAAATCTAGTTCTGGATGAGGGCAGACTTGGGAG
>JBCJKH010050665.1:0-27551 GCA_039877255.1 Loriculus beryllinus | reverse complement strand
AATTGCTCACTACCCGTGGACCAACACCCAGCCCTGGCTGTTCGCTCCGAGCCCGGACCCCTCCAAAGCCCTGCGCGTCGCCTCAGGGTGGGCTCGGGTCCACCTTCGAGGTGAACTTGGGGGGGAAACCCCCCCAGATTACCTCTGTTAAGCACGGAGAACACCTCAAAGCAGACGGTCTTTCCGAAGTGGTTTCAGTGAAGCTCCAAACCCTCCCCCTGAACAGCTTCGCAGTCCGTAAAGTGCTTGAGGAGACGTGATTAATCTCGTATGATCGATGCAGTGTTGCCTGTGTAATTTACAGATGTCAAACTGAACTTTTTAACTCAGTTGCTATAGTTGCAGCACTATGTTTTTCACAGGATTAAACGGCCAGTGCCCGTGTCGCTGCAAGCCTCGTTCACCCCTTTGGTAATCGCTCGGACACGAAAAGCCCTGGCAGGCATAAAGAGTCGAGTATGCGTGATGTGGATGGAGTAGTTACAGTAAAAAGCAATAGTTACAGAACGTGTTTAAGAAGTGTCAGATACTGCCTATAATTATTCTTGTTTGTTTCCCGTATACTCAATCAGTACTCAATTAATATCCAACAGCTTCTGTTGAGTGCTTGCTGAATACTGTTCACTAATTCCATGGCTTGCTTGTGGTGTGGGCAGATAGCTCAGTGTGAATTTTAAACCATTTTGCCTACAGCCATTTTCAGTTGTGTAATACTGGAATGTGTTTATTTTAACCTGAGCATTCTTTCTCCTTCCTTATCAGCTATCTTTCTTTATTCCGACACAGCCCTTATCAAAGAAGTATTTATTTATAATTCTTTCTTTGCAGGCTAATAACCTACCTAGAAAACGAGACTGAAAAACATGCACATGCTGATTGCTGGAGGAGAGGCTGAAGGACATCCTGTTTTAATTTAGCAGGTTTACTGTTCTTTGGGGTGAAATTTGGGAATTTGATTCTGACTTGGAAGTATTCATATTTCTAATGCAACTGCACTTCAGTAGCCTTTTTTTGCAGTGCAGATTTGAACAAATTCATTTTTCTTAAAGATGCAGAACCTGTCACTAGGACAAAGTCTTACTGACACAGACACATCGCACCAAACGTCTCTAACAGACCTGGCAGTTGAAGCAGGTGGTACATCTCTGGATGAAAGCGACTATAACTTGAATGGAAGAACAATTACTGAAGAAAGTACTAATCTTGAAGTCATGCAGCAAAGCCTCCCTGTAGTGAACAGCGAAGAGAGAAGTTGTGAGGGGTTTTCTGAAAACAGTCACAGTACCTCAGAACCCAGTGGTTCCTGGGGTGATTTTGAAGGCTTTGAGGAATCCTTGGGTGAGTCAGAGAGATTCAGTCAAAATCTTGAAGTTTCAGTGAAGTCAACAGAAACTTCTGGAGTTGATAGAGACTTAAGCAGTGGACACTGTAGCATTGATGCTGATCACTTTTATTCTGAGCCATCTCTACACCGCATGATACAGGAGGCTTCAAGCTCTCTAAATGAGGTATGTGTTAACAGTAAACCTAGGAACAGAAATGTTTGTGTTACTGCTACCTACATCTCAAGATTTGTATCTGAATGTCTTCTCTGTAAAGAATAATGTTGCACAGGGAGAGAAACTGTCAAAGTACTTTGCAGCTAAGGGGTGGAAGAAAAGCAACTTCTTTATAGTGTTTGACAAATACGTAAGTTATCCTGCTGGAGAGCTTTAAAGCATGTAATGTACTACTTTGCTTCTAGGCACTAAGAATAAGTAAGCGCATAGAAACAATGAACCTTGTCCTGAAGCTCACACAATTTAAGAGCTAGATTAGAATGAGCATAGGAAACAAAAAATCAGTGACAAAAAAAGAAGGTCAAAAAGCGTATGATTTGCTTGCAAGCCGATTGAAGTAAAGCAACATAACACTGAGTTAGAAATTGGCAAACACAATAACTTCTTTTCTGTTACTTAATATACTGCCTGAGTAATCTAGTGGTCTCTTTGGAATTTTAGACTGATTGCAGGTGGAAGTTAATGACAAAAAAGGTGAACAGAAGTAATATAGTATAATTCTTTTTTTCTTTTTAGCATAGGATGTTACATTCGCTCATAAAATGTAAGAACTAATAATCTGAATAAATACTATAATGTGTCCTTATCACAAAAAAATAGTTCAGGTTAAGGGTTAAAAGGTTAAGGGTTAAAAGGTTAAGGTTAAGGGTTGTACCTTGTTGCAGTTGATGTGTTTCCATGTTTGCCAAACATCCATCACCAAAGCAAAACAAAATAACAAAAGGAAAATACAAATATACAAACCAAAACACCCTCCTTCTACTTTTATCCTAAACTAAAACATTTGAGAAAGGGCAATGACTTAAAACTTCTATGGGGTTCATGAGGAGCAATAATAGCTTACTACTTGTAGTCTGCAAGATGAGTTTTAGTATGTGTATGGAACTGAGAATTTTCTGGGGGAGGGCTGTCTTGCTCTTTCTTGGGAACTTTACCTGTGGCAGAGGTGTTAATAGGGAAAGCACAAAGAGGCACATGGGATAAGCTGTCCAGGACTGGCAGAGTGGAGATCACAAGGTACCTGGTTATGGGATTGCACAAACAGAGAATTTAAATTATTTGTAATGCTGGAAACTGGTGACAAGAAGTCTTATGTTGAAAAGAGAGAGTATGTAACAACTAGAGCTGAAATAGAATTGCTTTCTTTCCAGAAGCCTTTGATTTATGTTTGCATTTATTAAAGTCAAAAGGAAATGTCCAGTATGAGCTAAGTAAGTTAACAGTGCCTAGAGTTTCAAGTTGGCTTTTCTTGTCTCAGGGTGGAAAAATATCTGCAGAGCTGTTGGAGATTTCTTTGGGTGTAGGATGTAAGTGTAGCTTGTCCTTCATCCCTGTGCTTTCTGTAGTGTTTATTTGAGGCCATAAACTCTTAGGGTTAGGGCTCTGTTTTCTGTATGATCAACAGAAAAAAGTCCAGATAGGTTGGAAGAGACCTCTAGAGATAACTTGAGGTCAGGGGTCTGACCTTCAATATGTAATGCTTTAGTTAATTAAATGTCAGTGTGGACCAGAATCATGTGTTTTAAGATGAAAACAACCACTAATTTCCTGGCAGAAGCTGCATATTTTGCCTACATGGTCAAATAACTTTAAGGGTTTTTCATGTGTTCTTTAAATACTGGCCTTCGTGAGAGTGCACTTCCTTAAGCTTTTGAGTATTCTGATATAATAGGATATAGAGGATTTAGTCAAAAAGCACTATTATGAAATTTGTGCATTCCTGTTTCTATAATTAAAGCTACAAGGTAGATGGAAATATACCCAAATTTTGTTTTAGAAACACCAGCTGAAGTAGAAAGTAATGAAGATAATGAGAAACTTGCGTCTTTTATCTGGCTTGGCTGAACTGTAAGCCAGTGACTTGTGTGCACGTCAGAGTAGCATTACAGGCTCTAAGAAGACATTACAAATGAGGCAGACCTGTGCTTCTCTCAGTTCACACTTCCATGGCTGTAATTTCACACACACACCAAAGCCAAGAGCAGCTGCCTGATTTATCCTTAGCTCCAACCCTATTCAGGTTTTGGTACCTACTTGGAAGTTGGTTTTGTTTTTCTTGACCATGACTCTCCATGTATGCTTTAGCCAGTGTGCTTCACAGAATTCTGCTTGTCAATACATCTTTCTCCGCCATCTAGTACCCCTGATGCAAGTTAAATCCACTGAAATAATTTATAAATCAGTTTAAAGTATTATGACATTTTGGGCAAGATTCAAAGGATTTTACTCAAGAGTCTTTGAATGACCCAGCAGTTGCCCATCAGGGTAGGCAGTTTAGCCAGGCCTTACTTGAAGAGGGAGCAGTGGGGGTTACCAATTTTATTTGTAGAAGCATGTTCAGGAGTACAGAAGCTTTCTACCAGCTCTGTTGATTTTGACCCCTTGATATGAGATTAAATCAATACCCTCTCAGTATTTAGTGCACTTGTTTGAGTTCAGTATAATGAACCTGTGGAAATACCTCCGCTTATTTCTGCTGTTAGAGTTACAATTAAATGAAATTGTCAAAACATGGAGCATCCATACTTATGTTTTTCAGTTTAAATTGTTGATTGCTAGATAAAGAAAACAAACTGACGGGTTTTATTCTCTAGATTTCACACAGCATTGCTGCTCTTGGATTGCAGTCTCCCTGCAGGATTTTGAAGCCAATTAATTCAATTCAGAAAATGGCACTAATTTCTTCTTTGAAGGAATAGAAGGACAAATGTGCCATTCTGGACCAGATGGCATGACAACATTCCTTTAGGATAGGTTGTAGATTATGCACATTTTTCCTAGTATATGTATTTCTTACACTTCAGATAATCCTGTTACTTACCATAGGCCCGCTTGGATCACTCATGTGACTCCAAACCTACATGACTGCTGGAGGAGGAAAAAATATATAACTCTGTCTCTGATTTTTAGCATAGGCTAGAAAAAGTTTGGTGCAAATGCAAGTATGCAGAGACATACCCCAGCCTCTATGCAGACTTACATTGGTAACTATAGCATTTAGTAATATGTTACAGTTGACTGAATACTAAGTTAGCAAAACAAACTTTTGAATTTATGTACGCATCAGTTTTGACCTGGACTGAATTAGCTGAGCAGAAGAAGGAGTCTTGAGTGCCAATAGGCAAACCAATATACAACTTAGGAGCTGGGAAGATGGAGAGCAGGGTTCATTAGAAACTCTTGGACTCTTGCTTCTCCTCCTCTAATTCTAATTAGAGGTAAATACTCAAAACAATGAAATATGGGCTAATTGTTTTTTGTGCCATTAATAGCAGTACAAAATTTAAGAACAATAATACAGTCTCTAGAAGCCTTTGGACTAAGTCCTTAATGAACTGTGCGGATGGCCTGTGTAACATGTCTAATAAAACTGTTTTTTCTAGGCAAGGCAGAGCTATGAGGACGTGTTTAAGTTGAGCTTTTCCGAAGTCTTTGTACCACAGTCCAGCGAGAGCATAAGAAGCTTAGATCAAGTCCTTGATACAAATAATGAAGATGTTGGGATTCCTGAACTTATGAAGAATCAACTTTGGTAATGAGCTTAAATCAACAGTTTAAAAAATATTACTTACAAAGTTCCTCAGCAATTACACTGTTTATTTCGTACTTCAAAAGTCAGTGGGACTTGCAGGTGAACTTAAAATTCTTTTTAATCACTATGCTCTTCAGCAGATAGATCTTGCCAGTTTTGTATTGTTTTTTTAAAGGAAAAGGATTGTGGTTTAGCCATTGGAAAACAGGGAGGGGAATATATCAGAAATTAACAATTTCTGCTTAGTGTTTTTCCTGCTTGTGATGTGCCTTCTTATGACTAAGCCTCTGGAATGCCAGAACACCCAACAGGCAACCTGTTCTTCCTGTTTGCTTGTCCTTTCTTTACCACACGTCTGACTTACTTCTCCATCATGTGAGGCAGGAACATTGCTGCTGCTTCTGCTGAAAACCCACTTGCTTGTTTTTTTCTATACCCTGCCCAGTTTTCCCTGGTGGTAGCTTCCTGTATTTAACCAGATGTGCTTCAGAATCTGTGGCGCATCTGGCTTCTTTCCTTGGGTTATGTTAGTAGCAATTGGTACCATTAACTTAGCTTTCTCTTGAGACTGCTGGAATCCTTTTATATTTGTTATATCTTTTTGGAGGATCAGTAGCTTCTGAGCAGTACTACAACTGCTGAACAGTATTATTGTTATTTCTGTATACATATATAATATTTTGTATCTAGAAAGCTGGGTCAAACTATACTTTAGAAATGTCATAAGATTCACAAGAAATGTAGTTAAAACATTTAATGTGGGCATCCTTTCAGCAAATTTCTTATATATGTGCTATTTTTTAATTAGCCTCAGACTTGTTGAGAAACACATGTATGTAAAAGGTCTCTGGGGAGACCTTAGAGCAGCCTTCCAGTACCTAAAATGCAGGGCTACAAAAAAGCTGAACTTTTTACAAGGGCATGTAGTGATAGTACAAGAGGGAATGGCTTTAAGCTGAAAGAGGGTAGATTTAGTTTAGATATTACAAAGAAGTTCTTCCCTGTGAGGGTGCTGAGGCGCTGACACAGGCTGCCCAGAGAAGCTGTGGATGCTCCATCCCTGGCAGTGTTCACAGCCAGGTTTCACAGGCCTTTGAGCAACTTGGTCTGGTGGAAGGTGTCCCTGCCCATGGCAGGGGGTTGGAACTGGATGAGCTTTAAGGTCCTTCCAACCCAAACCAGTCTATGTTCCTATGAAAAAGGACTGCAGTATTATAGCAGAGTACCAGCTACAGATATAAAAACCTTGGTCTACTGTGGTGAATAATGAAGATTAGTCATAATTGCATCCTGTCCTAAGCAAAAAGCAACTGGATTTATATGGGATGAATGCAATATAAGAATCCAAAGTACTGTGTAGTGGGAGCTCTAATTCTTCCTGTTTCGGTAGCATGTGCCTTTGGCTTGTTTTGTAGTACCTGTATGTCCAGGGCAGATGCAGGTCACCCACCAGAGCACTGGGCTGCAGCAGTGGAGAGACGTGACTGATAGGAAGGAGGAAGTTTTGAGAGATAGAAAATGCAAAGTGCAGAAATAATAGGGCTAAACCCTACCCACATGTCACAGAAGAAACTGCATAATGCAAGCTGTTGGCATATAACAATCTCTTAAATATGCTTCTAGTGAACTTCTTATCTGAGAAGTGCAAATGCACGGTTATGTTGACTTACTGTTTCCGTTAATTGTCACAAAAGCTTGTTAGTGCATTGGGTAGATAATTCAAATGGATCTAGAATGAGTTCTAAGAGAAGTTGCTTTTTAGGTCAAGGTAAGCTAGTATGGCTGTATGTAGTGAAACTAATGAAGTTATGTATGTTCACTGGAAACTTTGTACACCTTACAACCTCAAATGGTGTTTTCTTTCCTAGCACTGATTCTGGAAATGTATGGAGAACACTTAGAGACTTTTATAATGCTCCCAGTTTAAGACATCCCTGGAGTAAATCTCATTGCCAAGAAAACCTCTTGAGTGTTCTTGGAATAGATGCAAATCAAAAGGTAATTGAACAATGGTTTGCTAGGATGTCAGCATAAACACTTTGTTATGAATCTTATTTTCTGTGAGCTATGCATTGGGATAGATGCATAAGAAACTAGATCTGGATTGCAAGTTTTTTTAGAGAGATCCTTTTAAAGTGATAGTCTAGTGTCTGTTCATCATTATGTGTAAGGAACTATGAAGTTGTGCAGGATCAAATTTTGATTATCTTTCCATGGAAATCTCCACTACGTAGTGCCCTGTTGCTGGGTGGTATGTTCAGCTTTAGGATAGATGTAGAATTAGCTTTCAGATATGTGTGTGATGTTTTCTTTTTTGCTCAGAGGACGAGAAAATTGTTAGCCTCTAATATCTTTCCAGTAAGTGAAAAAATCAGATTTGAATCAGAGAGGGCGTTAAAGTAATTACTGGATGTTTTTACTGTATATGAACTGAAAGTGTGGTCCATTTCCCTTTTCCTCAGATTATTCTGTGTGTTTTTGCAAGGCTTGAGGGAAGGGTCTGTTTTAAATTGAGATCAAACCAACAGTACTGAAAACATCTCAAAAAGAAATGTTTCTGTTTAATCTCCTTTTTTTTGAGAAGATCAAGGTATCATACAAGGTTTGGTATTCAACCTGGTTATTTAGTTGGGATGAATTAGTCATATATGGAAGTAACTGTCTCAATTGATGATTTGATTGCTGAAGTATGGGTCAGGAATCCTGCATTAAATTCTGATTTTATGGACACACTTGATCTTTCATACAAGTTATATGTAAGCAGAATGAGAGTGCTGAAGGTGTAGAATCTACTCTGCACTTGAAAGTCACTTTTTTGGAACTGTTGCTTAACAGGAGAGAATGGGAGACATTTCTCCAACATCATTAAACTCCCTTCTGTTCCTTTCCCATAGATACACTGGCATTAAATTAATGCCCAGGCAGCTTAAACTGAGGTCATTATTTCTTTTCTGGTACAGGAAAATTGTATTGCTTTTAACAATACTGATGAAGATGCATTTCTCAGCTATTTTCTGGAATCATTTAGGGCTAATTTTATTTGGAAATGGCTTTTTTATTAATTTAAGTCAATTAAATCCATGTGTGTAGAACTTACTCTGGCATAAAATTGTTTTAATGTGAGGAGGGCACATGATAAATCAAAACACAGCTTCAAAAGGTAAAATCTAGTGGTTATTCTTACTTTGGGGGGAACTTCTCTTTAGGTTATTGAGGTTAGATAGGAATGCATAAAGAAAATGTAAATTATGTTTTATTAGGACTTTTCAGAGAGCCAGGATATTTTTGAGGAATCAAATGTTAAAGATACTGAGGACTTCAGATTTGATGGATTCAGTATTAATAACTGCAAAGCACTGATCCAGACCAAAGTAAGTATTGCTCCGAAAGTAAGCGCTTCAAAGAACCACAGGGTGTATTTCCTGTGTTCCTCTCTGCTGTTCTAGTCCGCTGTTCTAGCAAGTGTCCTAATGTAATTGTTTGGTCCCAGTATAATTGTTTGGATGTGGAGTTGCTTTTTGCTCTTTGAAACGTGTCTGATAGCTTCAAAGAGGTGCAATATAATGTACCAAATGCAGAGCAACATAATATGGGGGATGCTGAAATACAAGGTTATTTGTTTCATGAGCTGGATTTCAGGACAAATTATTTGTTGGTTCAGAGACAGCAGCAATATATAAAAAGTAGTCGGGATGGTCTGATGACACAGGAAAATCAGCATGTATATGGAAGTACCAACACATTGGTCGCTGAGAATGATGGTTGTAACCTACTCCTAAAATACATGGTAAAGGAGAAATCACATTCAAACTTGCAATTCAGATATTCGGAATGATTCAGATTTAATTGGTTCACTTAGGGAGAAAACAGGAGTTACTTCAAGAGGAAGGCAAAATTGATGTAACTATAAGGATTTGAGAACATTACTGTTCTGAAGCTGTGTCACAAAACAGAGAGAGAAATGAAATGCTTTGTCGTTAGTACATTCATATAGTTGGTCAAACAGGATATGATAAGCTTCATTTCTTTCCTGCTAAAGCAATGCAAGTTGGAAGGAATATTATCATTCCCTTTTGTGGTAAAAAAAGATAAAATCAGTTACATTCTGTTTTTAACAGAGTATTTTGGATGAATATTCTTAAGTCAAGGTCCCTTCTTCAGTTAAGGAAAATAACCTAAAGCAACTGGTATTGCTGTGGAGATGCACAGTTTGAGGTGCAGTTTACGTTGCTCTGTTTTATTCTGTTTACTGCATCAGACAATGAAGATGTGTAACTATTCTGGGAACCTTGTGCATAAGAGATGTTAGTCTGGAGACTTAGAAAGTAAGCGGAAGGAGACTGTGTAGCTTATTCCTTCATAATTCAGTTCTGCTTTTTCAAGGAGTACATGAGGATGGAATCTCAGTAGCTGACACTCAAAATGGGTAAAATATAGAGGCAGGGTTTAGGCAAAGGAGAAGTGGTTTAAAGTAGATGAAGAAGGAGTAAAAAGATACATGATACAAAGTTGAGGCAAATGGACAGTATTTTCCTAGAGTAGCCTCTGAAGGGGAAGAACAAGCTCTGCAGCTTGCTGTCTTAAAGTAAAGCTCAGCAGGAAGTATACATTGCCATTTCTACTTCTAAGTAACTGAAATCATTAGAGCAGTTTCTGTTTATCTTCCTAGTTATGTCCTTTTTTAAATGCTAATTTTATTTTTATGAAAACTGTATAAAAATTAGATTGAAATATGAAAAGTGATTAATTTACTGTAGGATGGAAACAATTTAATTTTTCTTTTTTACTCAGCTTTCTGTATCACCAGATTCCAGACACGGTCATCTTTTCACCTGTGACCTCTTTTTGAAGACCACATCATCCAATGGAAACATGCAGTATATCACAACCCCAAGGAAGAAGCACATTTTTGCTGCATGCAACCTCAAAATGAAATTTTTTCAGTAGTGATGTTTGAACCAAATGCACTTTTTAATTATTTTGTTTTCTTTTTGAACTGAATGCAATTTACCTTCATTTTGTTACTGGCATGGTACTGTAGGCTACATGTGTCCTTTAGGAAACTGACATATTACTGTATATGAGGTTCCTAAAGCCACGTTACTAGAAGATACCTAGTTGTGAAGTCAAAGGTGTAATTATGCCCTACTAAGTTTTGCTGCAGTCATGTCTCTTAGAGTAAATCCCACTGCAGTCACGCTTTAAGGGTACTGCAGTGGACCTGAACTACTGATCTTTCAGGCCTTAATGCCTCTGATCAAAACCCTCCTTTTCCTGCCAAAATCTAAACACAGCTCAGGTGCATTATAAGGTGTGCCTTGTCACCATCACTCCTTCTATTTGGTCCAGTTTGGATCAGCGGAGATCTGTTACTTCTCCAGTGCTTAACACAGTAAGAGGAGCCATCTACATAATAGTGGCTTTCACTGAGCTTTAGAACAAAACTCTTTTAACTTCTGATAAAGCCTGCTGTGGTGATTTGGGTAGAGTCAGTGAAACCTTATGCTCTGGCATAGATTTCTAACTGAAATAAATCACCTCTCTAAAGCTGACATTAACAGCACTTTTTGGATTCATTCAGTTACCAAACACCTCCACCCTGCACAGCCACACTTGTTAAAGCCTAGCAGGGGTGTAGCTCAGAACTTGCACTGCACAAGGCTGCAAACTGCTGCCCTTTTAAACTTTTATAGTAACTATCAACTATGTTGCCCATCTTCCTGCGTGCTTGGGTGCCAGGGGGGATGCGCTTCACCTTCATCCGTGTAATCCGTGGTGCTTCCTTGCCAATTGCACCAGCTTTATTTATTCACTGGTAGTAACTTTTACACAGGTTACTACCTATTTACTCCTTTGACCATTCTGAATGTAAGAGTTTTATATGGCTTTTGAAGAGTTCCTAAATGGTATTTTATGTGTTCAAAGCAGGGAATAAACCTGGATATTCCAAAACTAAGTCAGTTAATTATTTAATGATGTGCCTATTCTGTTCCTAGAATTAAAAATACTATAAAGCACTGGCAGACTCCAACCCTTAATCTAGTAAACTGTTCAGCAGTGAAATTACAGTTGCTATAATAATTTACGACTTCAGTAATGTTTGTGATGGCTCAGTGCAGTTCGCATGGGATGAATGGTGTATTAGTTACTCAGTAAACGGTAACAAGCCATTTGGGACAGCACTGTTTGAAGCGTCTGAGCACCTTCTCTGGCCCTAGGGGGAGTTCTGCAGTGCCAGATTGAAAATTCAGTGTGGTTGCAAGAACAGAGTCAACTTTCTCACTTACTGCTGGATTTGAGTTCATTTTCAGTTCATAGAATCACAGAATGGTTTGGGTTGGAAAGGACATTAAGATTATCCAGTTCTAACTCCCCTTCCATGAGCAGGGACACCTTCCACTAGACCAGGTTGCTCAAAGCCCTGTCAAACCTGGCCTTAAACACTGCCAGGGATGGGGCAGCCACAGCTTCTGTGGGCAGCCTGTGCCAGTGTCTCACAGTAAAGAACTTCTTAATATCTAATCTCCCCTCTTTCAGTTTAAAGCCATTTGCCATGTCCTGTCACTTGTAAAAAGCTCTTCAACTTCCTTGTAGGCCCCATTTAGGTCTTTCAGAGCAGTTAAACATGTATTAAATAGGCTGTCATCATGAACTTACAGAATAGTAAATGGCCAACTGATGAAGGGGTAGTTGAGGTTGGTAATAAACATTATTGAAATCGCTTATAAGAATAAAATCCCACATTCCTGCTGTCAGACAAGCAGGGCCCTGTGGAAGGGCCCAAGGGAGCTGTTTGTGGCACATACGGCACCAGCTGATACACTAGCGCATGGAGGTCCTCCTTTCTTCTGGGTGTTCGTTTGCTTTTGTTAACAGCAGATGAAGCTATTGAAGAGTGTTTTGCACCATTATCCCTGGAGAAGGGCAAATACATCAGCTTTCCATTGCAGCAGCAGCCTTTTCAGCCCTGTCCAAGGTGCAGATTGGGGGGAAACAAGGGTTTCAGCCCTTTATGATTCAGTAGGAAAAACAACAACTGGGGTTACACAGGTGACAGGGTCCACAGTTCAGGTCCTTCTGTTTTAGACAGATGCTTTGGACCACCTGAGGCCTTCCTGGCTGTGAGCACTGGCTGCACAAGGAGAGACCTGGGTCTGAGGTAAAGTAGTTCAGCTCTTCTAAGAGACTAGCAGATCTAAATTACAAAGGAATTCAACTCGGCTTAATGGTTGCAGTACCCTGGCAGCCCTCCAGCCCTCACCTGAATTTGGGCACAATCTGTATATCTGGGGCTACCCACAAAGGAACAACTGCAGTTTAAGGGACAAGAGGCCACGTTCGGGGGGACAAAACAAATTGTAGGCACGCATTTTCAGGCATGTTGCATAGCATGAAGTAGCCTGGCCTTCCACGGTTATCCTGGGAAACAAGGGGTGCCGGAAACCCCTCCGGAGTGTGTTGCACAAATGCTGGCTGTTCATTTCCTTTACTCACTTCCTTGTTCCTGCCTTCCCCAGCACGCAGCCAGGCACATCAGCGACTGCAGCACGCCCGCGCTCCTGACACACGGCTGCAGAGAAGCAGCAGGTGCTTATCCCGTGAAAGCGGTGCATGGAGGAACTAAAACTTTGTACTTTAGTGTGTCTGAAGGTACAAATTTCATTATTTCTCATCATGGTTGTGAGCTCTTCACTGTAGAACGCTGAGTTTTGATGAACTAAACTTGTTACTGTACTCCGTGTTTGCAGAAAGCAAATATCACAGACTTCTGACATTTGCTTAGGATTGGGAAAAGGTGAAAGCTAAAGCAAGGTGAGAGTTTCAGACAGCACAGCTAAACAGAAACGCCTTTTTCTTCCACCAAGATTAGAGGCAAAATATACCCATAAAAGAAAGTTTTAACAAGTTCAAATCAAACTGACATCTTTCCTTTGTAGAAAGAACACTGTAATGCAAAAAAAGGACTATGTGAAAGTGAAAATACCTCAATGCATATTCTGTCCAAACATGTAAGAAAGAAGTTTAAGAAACAGCATATTGTGTTTGTGGACTTACTAGTAAAAAGTCCAAGTAATACATATAAGTTTATTAACAAAAAAGGAGAAGGCATTCCAGAGCCTAGGATGATTTCTAAGTGGACCGTAAGCCCACCATTGGTTTGAGACAAGCAGAACACTCAGTGAAAAGCAAACAAGCAAACACTTTGTTAAAGCTTAAACGTTCTTTTCAAAGTTCAGAGCCCCTACAGGATTTAAAAGCACTCTGATCTTTTTAATAGTAAAGACCTGTTGTAATAGTTATCCCACTCAAAAATGGGAGGACTTTCTGTAGCACTCCTACTCCAGTTCGGATGGCAGAGAGAGTTCGGCTAAAAATGAGTTGCATTAAAGTTAATTCTTAAACTTCTCTGTGGATCGAGTTTAACCTCCACTCTGAAGGGCTCACACACAACGCACTCTGGCAGCAGATGCAACAGGCTCACTTCAGCCACACAGAGCACCTTCTGCAGAAATAGGGGCAAGAACTTCCAGAACTGTCATCCCACAGCACAGCCGAAGCTCAACTAACCTAGTTTAGTGCTCTGCTGGCATGGATGGGTCCTAACCAGGGAAAAATACACATGGAATACATGTGCAGCACTTTTTCCTTCTTCCAGCAAGGCAAGATACCTGTGAATGCCTGGCAAATACCTACACACAAAAAATCTTCCATCATCCCCTAACATCTGCTTTAATAACACATTATTTATAGACACGTCCATTTTAATAGCTTAATTATTCACTTCTAATACTGGTTTTCAATAACTCAAAATTACTTTTGCAACTAAGTGTAACTCATCTTCCTCGCAAAACTAATGAGTAGGTTATTTCCTTTTGTGTATTTTGCTCTTGCTTGAGCTGGAAAGTGAACCTTTTTAAGTGTCCCTTCCAGTATATTGAACAGCTGATGCAACACTTCAGGCAGCACCTGCATCTCCCTAGCCAGCCATGTGTTATACCAGCACTGCACTGGGCTGTGCTGCTCAGCAGGCTTTTAAGTTCAGATCTTCCAGTGTGACTAAAACTGATAAATATCTATGAAGTCATACACCATCTTTAAAGTGCCTTAACATAACCTGAAAGTAATACTTAAAATATACTTTCTTAGAAGACTAAACTGCAGCATACCTTTGCAAGACAGCATTTTCTCTTGCTGAACTTCAAGATCCACCGGTACAAGTGCAGGTCTGTATTGCAGTGTCCCACTCCAGTAATGCAGACAGTGACAGGGCTGCCACCATGATGGAAACCACCTCACAGCCAAAACCAGGTGTGTGTGAGGTTACTTCTAGACCTAGGCATTTCATGCTGCAGTCAGCAGACTCCAGGACAAAGGTAAGAATTCCCAGTCAGTAAGTAGCAGCCAATGCAGCCTTGTCAACAAAACTAAGGTCATTGCACAAGAGTCAGGACCTCATTTTAGAGGTCTGAAACAGGGCCTTTAAGCCTGAAGGTGCTGGTGTAGCAGCAGCAAACACCCTTCCACTAGAAACAAGCAGCAGTATTTTTGTTCCAGACAGACAATTAGCATCAATGTTATATGCAGCAAGGATACTGGCATCCACTACTTGGTTTCAAGCACGGCAACTCCTGAAGCAACACCATGAATAGCATGGGCTGGGAAAATGATGCAGGGCAGTCAAGACAGCAACAGGAGGACAGGTAAGTGCTAGCAAACACGGCATGTGTTCACAGCAGGAATTCCCAACCCCACCAGCCACCCCTTGTTCTACAGGGACAGGACACACAACGGAATGCAATGTTGTAGAAGAAGTTAGTAGAAACTTAGAGCTAACAGCACTAACATTAGTAACGGCTAGAGTAGACACAGGGAGCAGCTTAAATACTAACAGATGAAGTAAGCAAAGCCTACGGATTGTGGTATATGAACTGTAGCAACCATATTACAACATGCCAAATGGTAAAATACACAATTGCCCAAAACCAACCCAGGAGGATGCTGATGGTATGTAAGATGACAACTTGGCAGCTTAGTAATAAGACAGCAAACAAATCGAACTAATAAAAAGCAAGAAGACCCAAGGTTGTAATATTACTATTTGCCTGAAGTAGCACATGAAGGGTGGGGAACTTTGACTTAAGGGTGCAATTGCCCAGGGATTTCTTCGTTCAGTGTTCCTCTGCAGAGGCACCGAGCTCAAGCTGCTGCACTATTAATATAAAGTACTTTCATAAAGGAATCCATCTTTTGTCTTAGGTGGAAGACATGGTGGCTGGCATGCCTAATTTCTGTAACAGAGAAGCTGTGCAAGGTATCTGGTCTTTCTGGTGAGAAATGAAGGGGGGTGTGGGTATGTGTACAAGAGCAACAACCTAGGGAACACATTACGTCTTCATGAGTGAAAGACTAAATGAAGTGTGGCAAGGTACCATGTTTTTCTGGTTTGGTTTTAAAATACGGAAGGCTTCAGAATATAAACGGTTAAACTGCAAAACTGTGGCTTTTATTTCCAAACATACAATAAATAGGTCCACCACAACTAGCCTCTAACTTCATTTTACATGGAAGGGTTTTAAAATTAATTTGTGCATATTTAAAAATTAAACTTCCCTTTGCACGTAATTCTGTACATAACCGAACTGCATTACACACCAACTTATGGTCTTGGCACTGTGATGCAAGCAACCAATTAGAAACAGAGCTCTGTAGCAAGCACTTCAACAACAAATGCATTCTGAATTGTTGATAAAACATTTACCAACAATTTATTCTTTTTCCAAAGTATACAAAAACCTTCAGCATGTGCATGCTGAAGAACAAGCTGTCTCCTTTCACGTTTCTGTAGGGGCTGCAAGGTGAGTCTGTGGATTTAGGAAGTGTTCACTATTTGCTACATGACACAATTTTCATACCAAAATATCTTTACTGCATAGTAACATTCCCTATTTTCAAATGCAAAAAGAAATTGGATGCTGTCTTTTTATCACTCATCACTAAATGTAAAGACATTTTTAACCACAACTCTGTTTCATCACAGTGCAGAAGGCCCTTAATATTTCAAGGATTTATTCAGTCATATCTTTAATACAAAAGTAGAGGCTGAGGAAAAGCCAGAGTAGTCTATACACAATGCACAATCTGTGTACATTCTGAAGCTGTACCTCTTCAAGAACTATTTATACACTCTTCAAACAAATCCCTTTATCCAGCAATTCAAAATACTTTAGATCAGAAGTTTTATATTAGAATCAATACATTATATGCATATAAATACATTTATACCTTTCGGTTGCTAAACAACCCAGATGGCTGCGAGGATATGACCCGAACTGCTTCTCCATTGGTTTGGGATACCAAACTGTAACGGCAGCTAACTGTTAACCAAAATAGTCACAGTAAAAAATAGAGATCTTCGCACAGGGTAGGTGTGCCACAGCATCAGTTAAGACTAGAAATAACTCTGTGACACCCTGGTCCCTTCAGCAGGGCCAGGATTTCAACTTCTGTGAGATGCAACACACAGGCAACAGTTTTTATCTCTGCCCATGCCCCATTCATGAAAAGTCTCAGCAGAACAGAAAAACAAACCCCAAACAGCAAACCAAAGCAAAGCTTTTACAGCTGCAAATTTTTTTACAAGACAGGTCCTGCAGCTTTCAAGAACGAAGGAAAGGGTTTAGAATTAAAAAATAAAATTAAAAACCAAACCCAAATATTAATGTGCAAGTGTAGAATTCAGAAGACAATAGCAAGGATCAATAGACCTCAAGTTCAAGCTGAAACACAGTATCCAAACTGCCTTACAGAAAAATAGTTCTCACTGCAAACCTCATCTTCAGTTGACGAGCGTGCTTATATATACTTACATACACGCCTGCCATCCAATGCACCCTCCTTCCCTGGGCCAGGCTGCAGCAGCAGCAGCTGCCACTATGATGTTCCAAAGCCCATGCAGGCCCCAGCCCTGGCGCTGTGCCTGAGCAGTCAGACCCTGAGCTCCGTGGTACCGCCACGACGGTACTCAGTCATCAGCACTGACTCACCATGCATCCATGAGTATTTCAGGAGTATTCAAAGCAGTAAGCACTGGCGTTGTAAGAAGCGTTCTCAACTTCGTTTCTTAAAGGATACAGTAATGTTGACTCTCTTCAGTATCCTCCAAAGGTGCTAGAAGTTTTAAGTCTGAAGCGTTTCTTTCCACAATGCAAGGTTTACAAATGTGTATCTTTTTAAATAATATTGCACATAAAAATCATCTTAAACTTTGTAGTGAAAGCAGGCTGAAGGACAGCGTTTTCCAAAATAGATTAAAAAGCTACCTGTACATAATAAGTTTTAATTTAAAGAACGCCAAGATTATTCAAAATCTAAGCACGTAATACTGACAGAAAAATGTTAAATTGCACAATCTACATATAAATTACATTTGTAAATACTTAAAAGTTTTTAAACATTGAATACCCTTGATTTCACAAATCAGCTAGGTCACTGCCGAAAGATCAGCTTCATGAGTTAGAAGTACTTTCCCCCAGAAAAATATAGAAACAAAAAGATCTGCAGTCTTAGACGAAGCACTGGAAAGAGTTAAAGCATTTCAGCTCAGAGGTAGTGCTACACACATCCAACTAGAAGTCCATTATATTTGTACTATGATGAAATAACGTAGTAAAATGTAGAAAGACTATAAAATTTACAAAAATAAATAGTTCTGAATGCTTTAGAAAATGCAAGACTTCGTTGATAAGTGTCTTGATCTGCTTTTCTGATCAAAAGAAAGCAGTGTGTCTCGTTTTTAAAATATACCATCTCTAGTAACGCATCTGCAATCCACACAATCCAACTACGCAGCTCGAAGGACGCCAACTTGGCATAGACTCTGATAGTAAAAATAAAGTGGAGGCTTTGTAAAAGATCATCTCATATGAAATTCGTTTTGCATGTAAATTTCTTCTGACAAATTAAAAATTGCACATAAAAAAGTTTACTGAAAGAGGCATGAGGGGTGATAAGGGTATGTGCCTATTGTTCCACACACGCCCTGGAAGGAAAATGATGATTGCACAGTTCTGATAAATAAATATTTCTTAAAAAAAAAAATAATTAAATCTGCCACTCTTTTGGTTTTGAAGTTTTGGAATTACTTAGAAAATCCCACTATGGACAAATTATTTCAGTTTGTGTTTTAAAGAATTCTTTACAACTTTTCCAGTGGCTTTTATCCTGAAACCAAACGAAAAGCGGCAGTTAAAAAGTATCTTTGGGTAAAACAAGTATCAGGATCCAACGAGAATTTCCATGATGTGGTCCAACTCACTCAGATCTGTTCTACATATCTGAATGTTGCTTGCTGAAGAAGAATTACAAGATGGAAAGGTTTTCAATGGTTCTTCTGTAGCAAGAGATGGTGGTCTGGGCGGCATTAGTGGAGGGCAGCAGAAGTCTGAGTCATACATTGAAGTGTCAATATCTTCAAAAATGTCATCTATCGCCAAATCCTTCAAGTAACTAGTTGAATTTGAAATCTCAAAGGAACCAAACACACATTCAGCTCCCTTCAAATCCTGTCTATCATCTTCTAGTTTTAGACCAGTACTTTCTGGAAACTTTGGCTGGTCGTCTCCAGTAGGAACCAGACAAGTAGGTGGGCTTATATCTTCTACAAAGTCTAAATCTTTCAGAATAGATGAAATAGCAGATGACATATCATCATCTGAAACTATCAGCAGGCTATTTTCAATTGGGTCTTCTACAGACCGCAAGTCGCAACAGTTAGACTCTTGCTGACTAATACCTGAAGGCAACTGGAGAGAAATTCCAGATGATTCCATCCCTGTGTAGCTATGAGAACTAGGAGCAATGCCAGGGCAGACATTAATTGGCTGCTGATTACTCTCCTGTCTCATTTCCTCTTGAATTTGCCGTACTGTGTTGGCTATGAGGACAGAGCGGTGCAAGTTTGGTTCCACCAGCATTTTGTATGTCTGTAACTTGGTGAGGCACATATTAAGCACCAACTGCCTCTTAAGTGGGTATGGCAGATTTCGACTGGAATCAAAGGCACTCGAGAGCCCAGCCATGTTCTCCTCATAGTCACTCAGCTTGCGTTTTAGACCTCTCCCCAACATGAACCTGAAAGACAGAAATTATGAATTAATCTTGAGCAAGACTTAATCTTCTGCAAGATCTCAACAGATACTTTTAAAAAGCCTGTGGTGCACAATGAACAGGTTAGCCACAGAATACTGACGTAATTTCATTGAGAAGATGCACTTTCCAGCTCTACTGTTTTGGAGCAATTTAGTTTTTGTAAGAAAACATGAAAATAAACATAGTAGCTGTTTTGTAAAAAAAAGCTATATACTTTTATGTTTCAGGCTACAGGTTTAATTTTAATTGCACTATGAGAAAATGAATTTAACTATTCAAAATCTTTAACAGGTGAGCTTTTTAGCCTCCTCTTTAAATTATATAGCAAATTCATTAATGAGAAACATCTGAATATGCACATGAAATAAACAAATGCTTATACTAAAGATTATAATAACTGTACAGACTATTTCAACATTTTCATTTTAACATTCATTCCTAGGCCTAGTAGGTAAGAATTTAAAGCTGGTTTCAACATCCATTTTTATATCTCTCTGAGGGTCTTGCCCAGTGTGTCTCTCGAGAAACCTCTACAAAACTAGTGTCTCTCCCTCGTTGGTAACTTAAAAGTTGTTTTACTACACTTGAACTACACAGCCAGGCCAGCAAGAGGGTCTCTCATGGGATCCTTATATCCATTCCATAGATTGGTAGTTTATCTAAATGGGGAAGGAAATTTGGCTAGGCCACAGAGCTCACAGAACGATGACATGTGCTTATGGCTGCTGGTTCACAACCTGCTACTGACTAACTTCTAAGGATATCCAGCAGCAGACTATCAAATAGCATTTTACAAGTGACCAATTTTGATAATAAGCTAAAAGCAAAGAAATAGAATGTAGCTGCTTTCAGTTGGCTTTGTGTGCTTTTGCATTGAAATATGTAAGTCTAGAACACTGTGGTACAAAAAACCTACATGCACACACACCTAAAACACATGTGCCCCAAACAACTGAAAAAAAAAGAAGCAGTGGTAACTCAGACATCCAATGGCAGATTAAGGGCAGATCCTTCACACACAATGATCCAGACCTGCATGCTGCAGAGGGCCTCCCAACTTCCTTTTCATGTGAGCACTGGATACTGCCAGCAATAGCTCAGCTGATTGCTACAGCTGCCAGCTGCTAGCCTGTTGCTACACTTTTGGGGACAAGGAGGAGGCAGCAGGATAAAGCCTCTTTTGCTTTTGGGATTTCTCCAGATTTGCAGGAAGCACAGCAGGGCTCCATGGCTACATCCATCTGCCTAGACAAGACTGTTGGAGAACTCAGCTCCTCTGGAGGAAAAGTGCATACTACTCCATAAAGTACACAAGAAAAAACAGACACTTGCTAGAGAAGTTTAAGACTTTTTGAGCATACCCACTTGGGGGGGGGGGGGAAGAAGGGGAAAGAAAGGGGAAGGCAGACATAGACAGATTAAATTTGTCATAAAAATGCATTTATATATAACAGGTAGTAGCAGTCTGGCCTACCAGATGTTCACTATTAACATAAAACAAAAAACCTTTCACTGTAATTTTACCAGGGCTGCATTTTTAAACATCATAAGGTGTCTGGATGTGCCTATTTACCTGGGTGATCTTACCACACCTACCACACACTGCTCCCCCATTCCAGCACCCCATTCAGAGCAAACAGAACCAGACAGTACTGAGCACTCAAACAAAATCAGAGAGCTGAACACAAAGTTCAGACACCATATATAATAACAGGAAGTATTGGGGGGGGCAGTGCATGTCAGGCATCTCAGGCAAACTATTGACAACGCTGTCAGCAGCCGGTAATTTTAGACACAATCTATGGAAAATCACAATTATGCAGGATTTTACAGTAAAACTGCTGCTAAACATACCAACTCATCTCATGAAGACAATTAAGTGTCTGTAAATCACAGAAAACTCACAATAAAATCAACAACTCTCCATTTTCAGTAGCATTTAAATGTTGTGCACTACCCAAGGCACCACCCCATACCATTACTGTACCGAATAGAAACATGCATCACAATGGCTATTTGGTCACTAAGCACCATTGCTCCCACGTACTGCACATTTGGCTTCTTCTATTTTAGCTTTTTTTTTTTCTCCACTACTTTAAGCAGACCAAAATTCAGACTCATAAGGGAACAAAATTAACACTGTGCAGCAAAAAGCAATTCTGACATGTTATACATTCAGAACGCCTGGTTTTGACAATTCACTGCTTTTAATATATTTTAAAGTACATATTTACACTTCATTAGACACATGAAATAACAGACTTATCTGTGTTAATTATATAAATATTGTTCATTTCTAACATCCCAAAAATGTGCTAGTATTTAAATTCTTTAAAGCAAGCTTACAAAATAAGCAACTACGATATGCAAGGATATATAATTGCACAAAGACAACTTAAAGTGAAATGCTTAACTTTTAAATTCATACAGCAGTCTAATCAAGCTAAACATTTTATCCTCACATACGCAGACACCCTCCTTTCCATTCCTTAAATTTTCTTCATAAAATTTGCCCCAGAGCATTCTAGAAACAAGTAACAAAGCTTGAGCATGACAGCACTTTGAACTACAAAACTGAAATGCAAGAAACATTATTTGCTCCAACTTCAGGTATTTCTACTCAACAGACTTCTCACTCTCTAGATGTCAAAAGATACATTTTGTTTTAAATACAGTCCTAGCTTATGTTGTAAAAATTCTGCCTGTTAAGTATGATTTCTGCCTAATTGCAAGGATCCCTAAGACTCCCTCCAGAAGCAAGATGACTTCAGAAGTTATGTAAAATTGGGAACGAGGTAACGAAAGGCAGAGTACCACTGGTACAGTGCACTTAAAAATTACTAGTGTCATGGTTGCTACAGGAGACATTAAATTTCTGTTCTTGTCAAACACTCAGCTGCTGACCTACAAAAGATACAAAGCCCCTTTGTTACCAGCTAATCTACATTTTATCAGGCCTTTCGCTTTATTTTCCAACACGAGAATTTCTGACAGGGTCATATCCTTAACAACCCGCTCTCTATTTTTTAAATAGCATTACGTATTGACACACACATCCCAAATCCAAAATTCACACAGCAGTCAAACGCACTCTTCTGATAGCATTACTTTGCAATGTAGGATGTTGGTGACATTATTATGAAATACTTCTCCCCTTCAATTTTTGGTCCTAAGGAAAACAAACACAAGTTCACACAAAAATCCATGGTAGCATGCCCAGACAAAATGACTGCTGCACAGCTGTCAGTCCTCCCAATCAGCTGAGAGAATGGCACAGCCAGTTCAAAGAAGCATAAACTGGGCATAATAAAACACAAAGAGTATCTAGAAACTGCAATCTACTTACTCCAGCCTAATTCCAGGAACCTACTCAGATTATGAAAAAACTGGATCAAGTAACAGGATTTCAGAACGTGCCAATCTGATAACTGCAATTTGTAAGTAAATAAACTCAACAGAAATTAAAAGTTTATGCCAACTTCAAATGTGAGGTCTATCCACAGCTGTTCAATAATAAGCTGTAAGTCACCCTTCTCCCGAACTCTTTCTTAAAGTTCAACAACCAAATTTTTTGGAGTTCAGATGTTCTATTTTAGAATCTTTTGTCATTAAAAACCTAAGAACAATGAGAACACCACATATCCGTAATTTTTTTCTGGCATTTTCTTATATTCTCTCATTATAGTAACGCAAACTGAGCCACAAACCATTTATGGCGGAATGCTTTTTTAATTACAATTACATTGCAGATACAGAGAAAACAAGCAAAGTGCATTTAGGAGCACCAAATTCATGTAGTTCACGTCACTGAACTACAAAGGAGTCTGTGCGCAGAAATTCTGCCCGTGACACCATGTCCCTCAGTTCCTTCCAGTTCTATGGAGGACATTTCACAGAAACTCCTCCCTGCTAAGGATGGGAAGAAGCACCATGCACTGTAATCCTACACCGTACCAGGGTTTGAAAAAACTTGGAGGGAAGAGGCACATCCCTGGGTTGGCAAATCCACACACAATACCAAACAAACAGGCCTGGCCAGAGCGTGCAGTTACTCAGAAGAAACATTCCACGCTACCAAGAAGTGCATTATGGACAATACAGGACTCGTGCCACCATTTCAGAGGGAAAAACACAGCTCCATCTGTCACAGGGCCTGAAAGTCCAGTGCAGCTGCCACTGACACATGGTTAGGAAGTACATCTGGAAACAGCCACAAAAAAGACTGCAGCATGTGAAACCCCTCACTTACTTCTGTCTGGGCAAGCTACTACTTAATTTCCTTTTCCTCACCTTCCAAAAAAGGTTTTAAGAGCAAGTTAAAATGTTTAGAACTCTGAACCACACAGAGCTTTAATTTTCTGTAGAGAAAAACTTCAAAAGTAATGAGTTTAAAAAGTACAACTGGCACAGCATTGTCTGAATGCAAACTTCTCGTGCACATAACAAGCTAGTCAACTACACAAGAGTGATTCATTTACCATTACAGAATATGTTTAAATAGCAAGATCATCAGTAAGGTACTTGGCCTGCGCTACACAGGTCAAAATAATTTTACTGATAGTGGTCCATTCTGACTTTTCTGTTTAGGATGTTATTAAATTCAGACTTGCTTGATCCTTTTCATACAGCCACACTGTTGCATTTTCCAGCCTAAGACTGTCTCAAAGTGAAAACTTACTTTCCCTATACGACAGAAATACCGGATTTGAACAGGTGTAAGCACTTCACAAGTGAAAGCTGCCTATCTAGTTTTCAGTAATGCAACTTCTGTATTAAAATCAAAATTAGAGACTCCTTGCTATTGTAATTTGGGTCATTCCCTTTCACAGTTTCCTTTGATTCCTAACTGTAGAAGCCACGTAACAGTAAAACCAAACAGAAGTCTCTTTGGATTATACACTTGTGTTAGTGACTGACCGAAGCCTGCTGAAAACCTGATTTACTGCTCTCCTCTTTTCCACAGACACACATTTCACAAGCATGCATCTATCTGTGAGAAGTGTAAAGGAAGGCAAATGTCCTTGTAGTTATTGTTATTTCTCAAAATTACCTGATGTATGTCATATACTATTTTTAATGATAATCTTTCCCCTACCTGACACAGATTTTGGTTCAGGCAACACAACTTCTTTAGTAGTTTTTATTAAGTTGTGGACCGGCTCTAGACTAGTATAATGTATATAAGATATTTTCCATGTATAAGCAGCTGCGCAAGAAAAGGGTACAGCTGAAGGTATGGTTAGCAGACACAGTATAAATCCCTTCCTCCCATCCAGACTTAGCACTGATCACTTAGACATGACTTACATAACTCAGTAAGCTGTCAGACTGTACAGGACAGTGCATCTGATCTGGCGTTCTCAGCAAGTGCTGGGGATCCCCATATAACATCACATCTTGACTGTTAGCAAATATGAAGTGAAGGAAGGAGGATTAAACACCTTAAGAGAACACCACAGTGGAAAAACAAATAAAAATAAAATAAAAGAGGAAGTTGGGCCTGAAGGCACTTCAGAACACACCAAAAAGTGTGTAAGTCCACTGCCTCCCCACCCCCCTCCATCCCTGCCCCAGTTTAGCCAAGATGAGTAACTGCAGAAGAAGGCATGAGTGACTAGAAGTGTGCATACAGGGAGGAGTGCAGTCCTACCAGCTTACTCCCATACCTAAACTCCTATGTAACAACTTCTTTACAGGAGTCACAAATGACCAGAAAACAGCTGCTCAAAGAAGGGAGAATTAACGTTAATTTTTTGATCACCAAATCCTAACCTATAATACACATGTCTGTTACTAATGAAGCAACTGGGACACAGAATCAAGATATAATGCTGTTCAGACTTCACAACAGAACAGAATAACCCACATATGCTCACAGAAAGTAAACCCCAAAACCACACAGAAAAAATCCCCACACCTATGGATGTATTCAACATGTAGGCTAAATAGTATTTGTTATGTAGAGAAACAGAATGAGAGGAAGACCGAGTCTGGCACAGAATTAGTCTGGAATTCATAAACTTCCCACTGTCACTTCACTATTTGTGGAAGCAGAGAATAAGTATCATACACCCCAGTATTTTAGGAGCTGAAATGACGTTTACAAAGCATTTGCAGCTTAAGTTTTACCTTGATATAAAATCTAGTTTGAAACCCCCCTTTCCCAACCTGTTTCTGTTATGTCTACTGGGATCTGTAAAATTCCTGCACTTAAAGGACATCTTCCTAAATTCCTTACTCCCATTTTACTTCATAAAGCACTGGTAGTAAGAGCTTTGCTTTACACACTAATGCAGCTAGATTTCAGAGCACAACATTTCAATCTGGAAGAGAAACTTCTCTTTTAGGATGTGGAACTTCCACACACTAAAACAAGTGGATGTGGGCTCTTTACAACAGTAAATGAACCGTACTCTCACCACTAGTATCTATCACTAGCAGCTAACATAGACCACCGCTCAGGCAGCACCAGTCTTAGTTTTTTCTCTACTCAGGTAGAAAAAAGATTTCATCCTTGAAAGAGAACAAACAAAATCACTATCACTCTTCTCCTTCCTCTCTCCCTCTACACTTGTGTATTTAGTTCCACATCTACAAATAAAACTCACAGGTATATATTTTTAATGTGAGTTTGTTTAGTAGATTCTTTTTTTTTTTTTTTTTAGTGGAAGAAGGGACCAGAATCATTTAAACCCAGGTTCAACAGTAGTTAGCAAAAGCTAACACCTGGTGAAGAGTTACTAAATCTAGAACTCCCATAGTAAAACTAAACTGTAATTAAATGAGAACATGAAGGAACCCAAACAACAGGAACCAAACCACCACAGTTCCATTGAAGTAACTCTCTCACTGGAGAGAGAAATGATCATTAGAACTACAAACGCAATGATACACCTCTTCAAAGCTTGCTCTACTCACTGAACAGTTCTCAACCCTTTTTCTTAACAGTATCTATTTACTTCAAATACAGAGATACTAGATGTCACTGTTATGTAGGTGAATACATGTACTTTAGGGTTACAGTGATCTGAATAAAGACCCATTCACGATAAAACTTTTAACTTATTAACTACATCAGATCAGTACGACCTTACTGTAACAGAAAAAGCAGACCATTAATTAAGGACTGTGCATTTACTCTAGCTCTCTGTATGAGATATTTAGGTAAATAATTTTCAACAGCCAAATCAAAAATCACTTTATATTTTCTCTAACAGAGTATCACACCACTTTTCTTCAGTATCCAAAGTTGACTTCTCCTCACAAGACAGGACTGCAAACTCAATTGCAGCAACTGAGCAGTGGAAGACTGAGGCCTGGGATACCAAATTTCCAACAGATATGATCTGACAGCAATGTTATGCTCTCTGTGGCATTATAACACTTTATAATAAAGGCAATGAGGAGGTAAAGGGAGGTGCTGAGAGCAAGGGATGGCTCCCAGATTCTGGAAGCACCGGCTTTGGGTGCTCTGCTGCTGTCAAGGGGTGAAACCATTCCCAGGTCCTGAGCTGAGCTGTTGCTGACGGTACTTCCACATGGAACACTGCTTCCACCCCTTGGCATGGCTGGCACAGCCTCGGGTCAGCGGTTGTTCCATGCTCAAGGTTGGTTTATACGACCCAGAAGCTGAGGAGTTGCTCAACAGAGGAGTTGTGAAAGGGAAGGATTGGGAAGGGACTGAAATCCCTGTGGAGGAGCTGCCACACCAACAGCTCCGGGATTGCCTTTATCCCAATGATCCCGGAGTTATCACAGCACCAGAGCACCTCCTGCATCCGAACCACCCCTGGGATGCAGGAATGATCCAAGCAGCTCCAGGAACATGGAGCACACAGGCCAAATCCTCCTTCTTCCCCTGCCCAAGGGAAGTTGGTGCTTGTGGAAGAGGAGAGGAAGTCAAACACACCAAAACCCTTCCAGTTTTGGGTCCATCACTAACTCCAGCTCGGCCAATGCTGCAGCAGCGGGATGGGAAGGAGCATCCATCCCTTGTATGAGCATGAGCCTCCTCCTAACCTATGTAACCCTGCATCAGGGTAAGAGATGTTAACAGAGCCAGGGAAGGATGTGCGGATCCAAACCCTGTCCATAAAGAAACACATCCCCTAAACCTCCTGCAGCCCCATGGCAGCAACACCAGAGGGAAATGGAGCTGTTGGAGCGAGCTCAGAGGGGGCCATGGAGATGCTGCGAGGGCTGGAGCAGCTCTGCTCATGCAGGGAGTCATGGAACGGTTTGGGTTGGAAGGGAGCTTAAAGCTCCTCCAGCTCCAACCCCTGCCACGGGCAGGGACCCCTTCCACTGGAGCA
>JBCJKH010050660.1:18811-33792 GCA_039877255.1 Loriculus beryllinus | reverse complement strand
TCCCTGGGCAACCCATTCCAGTGCCTCAGCACCCTCACAGGAAAGAATTTCTTCCTCATATCCAATCTAAACCTCCCTTGTTTAAGTTTTAACCCGTTACCCGTTGTCCTGTCACTGCAATGAAGCAGTGGATCTTTCTTCCCTCCATGGATGTGTTGTTTTGCCTGCAGGTCACTGTTCTGTAGCAAGAGGGAATCAGTGTCTTCCTAAACATACTGCACTGGGGTGGGAGGAGAAAGCAAATCCTCCTTTAGCTGCAGTTGTCTGGGGGACAGCCCCTGCATCAGCAGCTCTAGCTGAACCCACTGCAGCTCATCTGCCCCCCTCACGTGCAAAGGTCCAAATGATTTTGGTGTTTGGCAACGCCAGCTACTCTAGAGGATGATGACACTTGAGCTCCTAAGTTGCCTGCATACATTGAAGTGTTACTTGTGCCATTTGGGAACGTGTCTTTGTACATCTGCTCAGTCATAGGATATGATTTCATGGCTGGGCTTGAGCTGATCTAAGACTTTTGCTGCTGAGAGGAAAAATCCTGCCCTGATTTCTGCCTCCAGCCCTACTGGCTCCTGTCAGTGCAGCTGCTCACAGGACCATGGCCAGGTCTGTGAGCTGAACCAGCTGAAAGCCAACCCTCTTTAGGCTGGGAGGTGGGAAACTGGAGCAGAGAAAGCAACTGATTCATTTGGGGTTCTCCAAATCTTAACAATAAGATCTGTAAGCCATCCAAAATATTATCTTGCTGGAGACATCAACAAGCCTCCTGCTCCAAGTGGGTAACTACTGTCCTTTACATCGGAATCAGCACATACATGAACCTGAACTCTCCAAGAACTCCAAACCAACAAGATTAAATACATTTTACTCCCAGCCCTTCCTTTTCACAAGCCTCGTTTATTTATATCACAAGCCAGAACTCAGTGTCTTTGGCACCGCAAGCTATACGAGCAGATGGCTGTTGCAGGCCCGAAGGTGATGACCTGATAGCCAAGCTGATATGGGGTGAGCTGTGATCTAGTTTTGATTTATAGGGGCTGGAATGAACCTGTGTTTTTCCCATCTTGGGTATGATGCACCACTGAGGTGGTGCTACTGAGTCCAGGAACCCAGTATTTCTTAAAGGTATTTGAAATGCAATTTCCAACCATGATTTCCCATTTCACATGCAAGAATCCATAAAGACAGCAACCTCTCTGGAGTGTTCATTCAACAAAATGTTGGGGGACAGAACTTCCTCCTTGATTGCATTGTTGAAACAAGAAAACTGGAGTAATTCAGAGGATCTCTGATCTTTACACAGTGCATGTTGAAAAGCTTGTTCCAGCGTGAAAGTCCTTTAAAAACAGAGGCTGTATATCCAGAGTGAGCCCACCAGAAAAGAGAAATAATAAAGAAAGTAGCTTTGAAAGACTGGGCAAAGGCCTGGAGGAGCCACAGTTTTCCTTCCCTGCAGTAAAGCGTGGCTAAAACAACACAAACTCCTATGGCTTACTAATTTTTCAACCCAATATTTTCATATAATTTGTGTGCTTTATAAGCTCTGGAAAACCCACAAGGGGCCACACATTTCTGATGTAATCGTCTTTGAATTCAACAAAGACCATTACCATGTCAATGAGGGGGATGGTTTCAAAGAGCAGAGGGTGGTTTGCAGAGCACCCAGAGGGGATTTTCACTGCAGCTACTGAAATAATAAACTCTTCTTTCCCCGTCCCTTCCAAACTTTGGCTCCAGCTGGAGACATTTCAATAGTTGAGTTCTAATCACAGATAATTCTTTTTTTATTGTGTCATTTTGGATTCTGTTGTTATACACAACAATTGTTGCCATGTAACTAGACTATTGAGGAGAAGTTTTAGCTTAGGTCAGTTTGAGCACAACCTCTTTGCATCTTGGCCTTTGAAGATGATGTATGTTTGGGGTGGAGGTTGACTTTGTTTCAAGGGGCTTCTTCACAGAAATGGCTTTTCTCTCTCTGAGCTTATCCCAGTTTTTAGGGTGTCTTGAGGTTCATCACTTCTGCTTCAAACTGCCAAACACTTCTGCACGGGGGTGTTTTGATGCATGAGAAGTCCCACTGGCTTACACCAAGCTATTCAAGATCCAGAATACTTCATAGACATTCAGTCTTTGTAAGTTTAGGACCTCAACTGTGCCCTTCTAGGAGGCTGAAGTGAAAGGAAAGGCAGGAGGTAGGAACACCACGAGCAGACAAACGGCATCACAAGCTACTACCACTGTAAAATATACAAGAGCATCCAAAGAAAAAGGTTTTGCTGCAGATCATAACCCTAAGTCCAGCCCCTCGCAAAATGAATGTTGGTGAAATAGTCTGAGTGCTTCTCCCAGTGCAAAATTTACCAGTTGAAAATAACAGCTCAGGGTGAGAGAGTTGAAGAGTTGGATCTGTATCTGATCACAAAGAAGCCTAAAACCAAGCACTGATAGCAACATGGTACAATCATCACTTAATGAAGAAAATATATCCCTTTATATGAAGACGATATAACCCTTTACAAAGAAAATAATCTATTTAAGTGCTTTTTCCCTGTTGCTCCCAGAACTCTTGATCTCTCTCTTCTGGATCTGCTGGCCCATGAAGTGATCATAGTGATGAAAGTCTGAGTTTTTTCACAAGTGACCTCATCCTGCTCCCTCTGCAAGCACTCACTGAAGCTATGAACTCACTGAAGCTCTAGATCACAAAGAGTTAGTATCCAAAGAGATGTCAAAATGCCTCGGAGAGAGGGAATAAATCATGACCAGCAATCCCACCTCTATTGACTCTGGAAGGAGCCTAGCCACCCAACTCAGCCTAGATCCTGAGGGCAGGATTCAGTTGCCGAACCATAGATGTCTATTACTCTACGAGAGCCCTGAGGTAACCCAGATGTGTGTGTGTGTGTGTGGCAAACGTAATTTAGGAGGTCACACAATCCCTATGATTCCATAGGAGATTCCAGACCTTCCCAAAGCGGCTGGACAGCACCTAGCAGTGAAATCCCACCCATTTTATTGCTGGTTGATCAGAAGCACTTGGGCCAGGACCAACAGTCACAGACAGAGAAATCTTTTGGGAGGCTTTAGAGAAGGGAAGAGCATTTTCCTCCCATTTTAAGAAGACGCCACTTGTAGGGTTGAAAAACTGCAGCTTGCCAGAGCATAACCATTAAGGTTTATTACAATTGAGTTTTATAACACGCCTTCTAATAAGTCCTTAAAGAATGTGGCTGCATGCAGTACTCATTTCATAAATATTAATACAGCATTTAGAAATGGGGCCTTAATTTAAAGTGTTACCTTTTTATTAGCAAGTGCACGGTTTAATTACTGCAGTAAAAACAGAGATTAGTTAAGCTTTGCTGCTGTTCTATTACCTGGGAACCAGCACCAGCCCAGCTTTAATAAGCAGCTTCTGAGGAGGTGAAATTCCTCTGGCTAGAGACTGAGGGGGGAAGGTTTGCCGCTGGAAACTGACTGTATTCTTTAACAAGGCTAGACTGTGGAATAACTTCTTCTTGCTGTCTGCATTCTTGTGTGCGTGTGTGTTAATTCACACACGTCCCCAGTTATTTCCATTAGGGATTGACAGGCTGCTTCTGAGCAAACAAACAGAAATAAAGCACGAGGATGTGCGACTGGCATTGGTGATAAACTTGAAAGGGTTTGAGTTCTTTTGGGCTTTAAAAGCCAATTCTGAGAAAATATTTACTCAGTTTTCCATATTTGTGTTTGCACTCTGGGGTTGGAAGCTCCTTTTTCCTCCTCTATCATTTTTGGTTCAGCAGATAGAGCTGCGGAGGAGGCAGGACACCAAGTTTCCATCCTGAACTCTGCAACCGATGTACTCAGTTGGAGGGAACAAGTCAACCTTTGTACATCAGTTTCCCAATGCACAAGATAAAAATAACAATCCTGGAGTGATTTATCCTGGTATTGTTGTTTGGAATATGGGCCTTGGGAAGAGACAATGGAGACCTCAGCGGTAGCTGCATTTTGAGCTAGGACATGAGATGACCTGAATTAATTACTGCCTATTTCAGAGTAGTGGGAGATACCCCACCGCCTAAAATCCCAGGTAACTGCAAGCACCAGATTTCCCCTAAAACCAAATACTGCTCAGGGACACCGGATGTGCAGCCACTTGCAAGACACCGCCTTTTCACAGAGAAAGGATAATCCAAGCAGATGTGGGATGGGAAAGGGGAAGGAGAGACCATATCTGTCCTCTGCAGGAGCAGATTTCAAGAGCAGCCTGCTCAGAAACTGTCTGAGATCATTCAAGAGGCCTGTGGCTATGCCAAAAGCTGAACTCATGTCCGTTTGGTCCCTGTCTAGGAAGATAACACAAGCCGTTCTGTGAATCAGAGCAATGGGTGAAGACAGCTATGTAAAAGCAAGGCAGTTGTAGTTTCTCCTGCTATTTGCAACCCTCTTAGTCTTGTGATTTATGATGTTTCTTGTTTTGCAGACCCAATGTCTTCTGGCCAATGCAGATTTAAACATTTGGAGCCACATGCAAGTCACACCCTATCTCTGACAGACACATTTGTGATCACAAAGCCTAAGCTCTCCTCTTACATGAGTGTGTGTGTGTGTGCTTTTGGCAAGTGCAGAGCTGGGAAGACAACAACCACCTACAGCTGGAGACCTGAGGGAATTCTCAGACTTGGGTTTTGGAAACAAGGGGAAAAAAGCCCTTTGAATCATATGAATGTGGCAAAATGAAAGCTAATGCAGAGAAATCAGGACTGAAGGTAACTGGAAAGGGGAATCCCAAGAGAAGATGTGACTAATGGAGGATAAAGAAAGAAGAGATACCTTCTGAGCTGTCTTGTGCATCCAGCTCCTCTAGCAAGAGGGCGTTGGTAGAGCCTTGTGCTATCAAGGAATGACACAGTTTGGTTTCTCCTGGTGAGGAATTACAAAGGGAAAAGGAAGACAAGGAACAATATGAAGGAACTGATACTGGATCCATGGTAAATACCAAGTACTCATGTTAGACTCCCCTGTTGGGATGCAAGCTGAGAATTTGAGTGCTGTCATCTATCCAGCTCTTTCGCACCTTACTCGGCCAAGCTGAGCAGCATTCCCAGCTGTGACACATGGATCAGTACTGGATGTTGCTATGGTTAATTTGACAATTAAAAACAAATACAGCTTATGCTGCAGCCCATGTTATAAAAATAAATGGAACTACTTTGCATAACAGCATAATTAGGGCCTAATTGCCAGCTGGTCTGTTAAACCATACATGAAAACAAACAGGGCTATAAATTACATTATTAGAATGCTATTGTGGCTTGGGGAGATATTACACCATGAGAGCTTATTCTGAGGATCACACTGTAAACAGGGCAGACCCAACTGGAGCACAGACTAAGCATCGCTCTCCTCCAACTGTCTTCCTCATAAACTTGGGGATCATTCAAACAATTCGTCATCATCTTCTTTCTACTTGAGATCATCTGTGCATCCTCTCCACAGAAGAACACCACAAAAGACAGACATCGCTTTTCAGTGTGAAGAGATGCAGCAAACGAAACCCCATGGAAAGACACAGATACAGGAAAGGAATATATACTTTTATATCTTAATTCTTAAAGAGCCTTGGAGTGGTGCTGGACCCAGAGCTCTCCTGGAAACTTTACCTTATGTTAAAACATCATCCATCATTAAAGCTGAATTACATTGTCAGCATTCATATTTCTGCCTCACTGTTTTCTGCTGGTGGTGTTTGCTTTTGGGTGAACAACTGGACTCACAGAGTCTGTCTGGGAAACCAAGGAATAATGCTGAGCATCATCTCTGATAGAACCTTGTCTGTAAGTTGTTTGCTTACATACACAGGACACACTGGAATGCTATTAGGATGAGAACTTAGCCTCTGCTATTAGCGTCACTTCAACTCTCTGTAGATATATCATACACGTGTTAAATTAGTTGTAATAATCAAACTTCCCATGATGACATTAGACACAAGGGCAGATTCAGGATCTTGGCTTTGCCATTTTCTGAAGTCTCTTTAACAATTAGGGTAGCAACTGGATGGGGAAACAGATTCCAGCCAAAGGGATTCAGAGAAAAATGGATAAGAAATCACGACTATTTGAGGCTGCTCCAATAGCATCAGTCAGCAGCGAGCTCTCCTTCATTCCAAAGCCACTGCATTAGCTAAGCCCATTCACTTCTATGTTTTGCATTTTTATGGCACCTTTCACTGGAGTATTCCCAATCCCTTGCAAACAGTGGGTCAAATGTTGTGTTGGTCACATTATATTCCCTTGGTCACATCAATAGCTGGGCCTTTGGCTGAGTGTGGACCACAGGGTTGGCTCATTGTGTTACCCATAAGATGTACCTGGGGAGCTGTTTGTTAGTGCAGGTGAAGGACCTCTGAGATGGAGCGTGATGGTGCACGGGAATGTTAAATAAGGTTTGGGAAGGAGACGTTGGCAATACCAGATTTAGCTCATAACTCTGAGGAGGAGTTCGCACTTTACCCAGGGACCCTGCTCTTCAGCAACCCGTTATCACGTCTCTGCTAACGTGTGTTCACATCTCCCATTAGCAGAGATGTGCAGCTCCAGCAACATACCCCTCAAATCCCAGCCTGAGTGTTCACTCCAAGAACTACCTGGAACATCACCCTCATCTCCAGCACACACACAATCTGCTGAGAGCGCTTCTCCTTTCCACTGCTGCCTTTCCCTTCCCCTCCCCTGGCTGGCCTGAAGATAAACTACAAACCTTCTCTACACACAGAATTACCCCTCTAACACCCCAAACTCTTTTCTTCCCCTCCAGAAATTTCCACGAGTCTCAGTGATTCCTGATCTTGGCTCCATAGAGGAGCAGGAATGCAAGGCTGCAATCACTGCCATTGTGGGAATGATAGCAGAGGCAAAGCCCCGCTGGCTTTGGGAGCAGATTGTTATTGCAGTAAGTTACGCTGTGCTAACAGAACCCACTTTGTCAGGCAGCCACAGCGTTGGCAGCCTCTTCCCCTTGGTTGTCCTGTGCCAAGCCAAGGGGCAGCCCGCAGAGATAGGCCATTTGATTTACTTCACAGTTATTTCTTGCAGGATGAAGGAAAACTAGAGAAAGGAAATTAAAAGCAGACTTGGATCACTGAGTCAGCACAGACACACATGCTCGCTGCCTGCTGGGTCATTGGTTGGCACTGGCAGAGCTCCACTGGGTGGAAGTTTATAGACTGCATTATAAAGCCTTTTGCCTGGAGTGGTTATCATGAGAAACGCAGGAGCAAATGAATCCAGGCAGGATGGGAAGAGTGCTGTGAGGATTAAGGAGCCCTTTGTGTCACCTTTTAACTACTGCTTGTTATTTATAACAAAGGAAAATATCAGGGGGCAGAACCTGGCGTAAATCACTGTAACTCCCCCAGCCCTCCCCTGCTATCCGCAAGTGTTAAGCGTGCAGCTCTGCTCCCCCAGCTGTTCCTTTATGCACCAGCATCCCTCAGCCTTGTGTTTCACATCCCTGTGCTGGGTGAGGACTGGCTCCCCAAAGCAGGGTCCATGGGAGGGTGTCTTTCCCTGCTGAAAGATCTCACATGCAAACTGCTGCCTAGTGTCCAGCACTGAGCACCTTCCAGGGCAGCAAGGTTTAAGGACAGGGGTTTAAGGAACATTTTGTATGAGCAGAGTAGGTGGCATCTTATTTCATACAGACCAAATGTATGACTGACATCACACTATCACCACTCCACATCCTTTCCTCACCATTACCCCCACTTCTTTTTCCTTCATCCCTTAGGCAACAGATCTTCCTGGATCACTTACATAGATTATTGAACAACTGGTACTCACTATTTGCCCCTTGCTTAGAGCTACATCCATCTGCCTGGAGATGATCTAATCTCCTTGCTTTCAGGACCTCCAGACAGGCAAGTTTTCCTGCGGATCGATACTATTTGTACATGAGTCTTTTTAAGACCCATTTTCCTTAGAGCAGGAAGCATTCCCACATTTGTACTGGGCACTTTCTAAAGAGACATATTGCCATTCACATTTGTTTTCTGTTCTCTTTGGCTGCCTCTCGATGCTTTCGTCCAGAGCTGCGCGTCAGCGGTTCTGGCAGAAGTGGGTAACTAATGACTTTGGAAGGTCCTATTTCATGTGAAGTTTATCTGCTTCTGACTGACAGCTAAGTGGACCCTTTCCAAAAGCTTCAGGTTAATTTCCCTGGTTCATGATGTCCTCTTATGTCAGACACAAGATTTATTCTCCTGCCAATACCCAGAAGGTTTGAGTCACAGAATATGCCTGTCATGCTTTACCTTTCCATCAGCTTTAATGGGCATATGGGATACTAAATGGGCATTTTCTTCCTTGGGGAAAAAAAAGGGGACTTTGTTTAATCTGTTTGCTCCTCACTTAAATTGGCATCTGTGAGAGGGGAGTGAGAGAAATGAAGGTGGAAGGAAGTGAAAGAAAGATGTAGAAAAATTGAGCAGAACTGAACACAAAGACGATGAATCAAGGATCAATGAAAGTGAATGAAAACAGGGAAAATCATTGGAGTTCTTGAAATATCCCATGGAAGAACAACAGACATCAAGCCCTGCTGATGAGGCGTGATTTGAAATTGTGTCCATCCCATGAAGCAAAGGGAATACAGAAGAATATAGAAAGTGGATGTGACCTCAAAGGGATTGATGTGTGTCCCTGTGGTGATCCCACTGCTGCCAGGCTCAGGTCTGGGTCTCATCCTGCTCAGGCAGGAGAGGGAAGCAGCAGAAGGGCAAAGTCTGCATCATGTCAGTGCACAAGGCTTAATGTCAGTGTACTGGAGAGCGAGGGCAAACTGAAGAGTAAGAGCTGTGAGACTTCTTGTCATCATCCAGCCACTGTGAGCTCCACAGAGGAGCAGCCACAAACCCAGAGGATAACCTGGAGCCACCGAGCGCTCACTTCACTGCCTGCTTAGAAACCTCTGCTGGTCCTAAAGCAACCCTTGTGAGGAGAACACAATACAACAAGATAAAGGAGAGCCAATACCAACAGAACATGCCTACTGCCAACATTTCTTCATCTCTATTTTTCTAGAGAAAGAAAATACAGACTAAGCACATAAATGGACAGGACTTACTGAGCTCAGTCATTTTTCTCCCTCCCATGCACCACTTTGGAAAATAAATAGTTTTCAAATATATAGAGGTTTTTTTGCTTTTTCAAATCCAAGCCCCGTATGTAGAGGAACAGCAAAGCTTTAAGAGCTACATTTTTGCCTTTTTTTTCCCCTGCTGTAATTATGGTCTCATTAAGATTCCAATAAAAAAATAGTCAAGAAATCCATTTCTTTTTTTTGCAGGGAAAACAGCAGTGCCCACAGTGTCTCGCTCCATGTTACGCTTTTCAAATATTTGCATTTGAAATTCCTCACTGCAAATAATTCCAAGCCAAATGTAAATATAACACTTAGATTACTCCCAGAAGAACATTCTTTTGACCATTAATCCTTCCAATTCGGAATCAAATTTTTCCCTCTCTCCCTTCTTTTTTATCCCCTTTCTCCCCAGGACTGTAATTTCACTGTATGGACTGGACCTTGCAACTTGACAGGCAATATATATATACACACAAGTATATATATATATAGGCCATATATATATATATATATATATATATTAGTACCCACTGGAGCTCGCTTCACCTCCTTTGCTTGCTTTGTGCCAGCCTCTCTGTCAACTCTGTCTGCTCTTACACAGCCCATGGGGGAAGAGGTCTGTTTGTTATGACAGAATGACTGGGATGAGGCTCTTGGCAGGATGTTGAGTGGATGAGGAGCTTCCAGGCCTAAAAGACAAGGTGTGTTAACATGCTGAGCCCTAGCAAGGAAGCAAAGCGCAACGCTGAGCTATAAGCAAGTAGGGACATTATCACTCTTGCTTCACCTGTGTTTTCCTAGAACAGAGATAGAGGAGGCAGGAGGAACCATCCATACCCTCTAAGCAAAGCTCCTGCAGAATACAGGCCAAAGGATTTCTGTTTGAGTAAATCCTTCAAAACCAGACCAAATCCTGCAGTAAGGCCCCCATGTGTTAGAGCTTCCACCATCTTCCCAGTTAACTTGTGCCCGAATCACTTCTCTTCACCTCCCAAAATGAATGTGTCACGACAGACTGTGCCCAGTCAACCTCCTGGAGCTGATGGTAACTGGGTTCCTAATTCACGTGGGATGAATGCACACCTGTGTGTTTCTATGAGCAAGGATCAGTACAAAAAGGGTTTGTCTCACCCTTCTGCAGCCAGCTTCCAGCTTTGCGTCCATCTGACCAACACTCCTCCAGGCCAGGAAGAGCTGGAGCTAACCCCTAGCACTGTTGTGGCTCTCTCTCGGGCATGATGTGCTTTCACATTAAAATCCTGAATACGATCTTCTCGTCTACTCTTCTCCAGTGAATCACAGAATCATAGAATGGTGAGGGTTGGAATAAAACAAACAAAAGAAGAAATAGAGGAGTGATGATGACAGCCCTTAGAGCACTGCACAGGTTCCTTGAGGCAAGGGTGAGAGACATCATTCAACGTATTATATCAACCACCTCAGCTATCATGTCACTGTGCTTTCAAAGGTGCAAGAAAAGTTTTCTCTGACATTTGAGATGAGAATTAATTCAGAATTCATTGACGGGGTCTTTATTTGGGTTATTTTTCTCTTTTCCTTTTTTCCCCTCTATTGCATTTCATCTCACATGACCACTTCATAAGCCACCACATACAAAGAACTGGCGCCTTCTCTTCTCCAGGCTGAACAAGCCCAGCTCTGAGCCTGGTTCCAGAGCTCCAGCCCTCTCCTCACGATGGCGATGCTGAGGGGGAATTTGCTACTGAACTGGAATCTGGGTCTGTTACTGATGGAGAGAAATGAAAGCCCCGATGCAGAGACTTCAACGCAACGTGTTTATTAGTATTTGCGTAGTGTTTTGGTCATGGCCCTGTCCATGGAGGGATTTGAGTATTTGAACAGAGCACTTCCCCAAACAGCAGCTGGCTCCCACAGCCAGCACCGTCGGAGGCACATGGACAATGCACTTCTATGCTGCACTGCCATGCATTTCCAGGCTTTCCTCTTCCAGCCCCTCTCGCCTCCCACCCCTCAGGAAGATGGTTTATGAACTGTGTACAAATGTTTTCATTCAATGGGAGGAATGTTGTTTTCCTAAAATCAGGAATTAAGACTGGGGCTCATTTCAGGAATTAAGGTGTTAAGCCTCAGGAATCCAGCTGCAAAGACACGCAGCATCCAAGGTACAGAAATGCCAACCGGCAGGAATCTGGGTGCGGAGGCTGTGCAATGTTAATTGGGTTTTTTTCTTAAAGCTAGGTTTGTCCTGGTTAGTGGAAGGCATTTTGTGCACTCTCCTTGAAGCAGCACTTGGAAAAAGGCCCTGGGGGACTTCTTTCCAGACCTTGTATTCATTGGAAGCAATCGAGTTGTATCATCCCACTTTCCCTATGGTTTTTTTCCCTTGTGGGAATTGAGTGTGGTGGTGTTGGCACACAGCTGCCTCCCACCTCTGTGCCTGGGGTGGAATGCAGGGAGCACAGACAGATCATCCCAGGAATGCAGTGGGTGTTTCCTTGGGTCTCGTTTCTATGTTTTAATTGCTTTAAAAATAATAGCAAGTGTGATGAAAAAGAAAAGATAAAAAGTTGTGAAGTGAAGGGGAAATTAATTTGTAAGACAATGGAGCAGATTGCATCCCCCTGAGCCAGGCAAAGCCAGTCCTGGAGTAGCTTTCTCCACCTCCCCTGCTTTGCACTTGGCTCGATGAGTATCTCCCAACCGAGCCTACACATCTCCGCTGACAAACCTCAGCCCTAACCTGCATTTCTCACCCTCGCTCTGATTATGGACCACTTGATGACAGGCTGATGCATCCTCAGTCTGGAGACCAACACGGCATTGCTAACGTGGTTCAGCCCTGAACCATGCACAACTTCCCCTGGCCCTGGTTTCCACGAACAGAAGCTGTCAGTCAGGATCTGAATCTCTCCATCTATGATGCATTTTGCATAAAATACATAAAAATAGAAGAAACATCTTTAAGAGCATTCTCCCTTGCTTGTCTGTTTTGCTTTCGGGTCTCCACTGTACCATAAACTATTCATCAAAATGAACTCCAGTACACAACTAATCAGCTAAGCAAACAGGCACAATTTAAATACAATTATAAAGGCACCAAACCTGCACTGCTAAATCACACCAGCTTTTCCCTGCAACACTTGGTCAGGAGTTTAGGCTGTTTGTTTTCTCTATGCAAAGGAAACATAACCAGCCTCTGTCCTTGACATGAGGGGAGATGATGGGATCTCAGGAGACTCCCTGAACCAGAGAGAAATCAAAGCCATTTCACTGGCCTCTGATTTAGAGACACAAATGTGTGTTTCAGATACAATTGCAACATTTGCCATGGAAAGCTGCTTAGAAAAGATAAACTTTATAGTTTCCTCATCACTACAAAATGTATTCATTTATTGTCAGCAGCAAAGATTACCCCTGTACACAGAGTCCAAAAACTTGTGCCCAGCTCAAACCTCCCATCTCCAGCTGGGGTTCTCCCTTTATCCCGCTGTCCACGCAGCTGGCTTTCTGCTCCATCAACCCTTTTCCTTTGCTTTGTGTGTTTTCATCTGGATCCCTAACAGCTGCACTGAGAGATAATCTAAGGGTGTCACAGTCAAATTTGCTCTATGAATTTCTTCAAGAGAAGAAATCTGCAAAGGGTGAGAGGATTGATAAGAATAAAATGAAGAAAAGTGGAACTTCAGACAACCACCAAGAAAGAAATGTTGTGAGCAGTAGGATTTCTGTAATGTAAAGTATAATATGAAAGCAGAGAGAGTAGAAATCACTCAGAATTTACTGCAAGGCCAACTGTGGGATAACTTTATCCAGCATCATGCTCTGAGGACCACACGTCCTGGTCCAGCCTGGCATTGAGCTTGTGCTACTCTTGAAGCCCATTCAGAACCTCAGCAAAGCTGACAGGTCTTGTGGCAATGCTTGAAATAAAGTAGGTGTATGAAAGTTTTCCTGCAGCAAGGGCATCAGATTGGTCCCTGAAGGCTTCTGCTGTCTGGAGGAGTTTGCCTCTAGGTGTTAGTCAGTGGAACAGGAGCAGCAACTACATAAGTATGACTGGTTGTGGTCAGACAACCTCCCTGTCCAGGGCAGTACAGTGTGGTCCACAGTGAGAAAACCTCCTGTATTGACATCCTGTAGCCTTAGAGCTCATTGCCAACATCTTCCTTTCCAAAGTAAGTCCAAAGCAGGGGCTGTAAGGAGTGTCAGGAGAGCAGCAGGTTGGATACCCGTGCTCCTCCCAGCCTAAGCCTCGACCAGGCAGCAGAGATGCTTCACAGAAGTGGGGCATCTTTTGATGGACATGGAGAGCTGAAACCCTGAGCTGTCAATCAGACCTTCCAAAGCCTTCAACCACCTCTCTACCAGCACAACTTCAGCAGTAAGAAGGCCACAAAACTTTAAGGCTCAGGATTCCCCTGGGAGAAAGGTGGAAGGGAGCTCCCCAGTTTTACCATCACCCCAAGCAAAGGCTGGTGGACAGGAGGAGGCTCCTTGCTGGGGCAGCAGACTGTAAATCCAGGCTGTTCCCAGAGTTTACTCAACAGTGCAAACAAAAATAAACGGGTGTCAGCTCGCCTGCTTAAAGAGGCCATGAAAGGTGACACTGTGTCACTAATCCCTTGTTGCCATTCATTAAATACATCCTCTAGGCTGTTAATCTTCACACCTTCCTTTGGGGGCCACCAGGCAACAAGCTGGGAGGTCTTGACCATGGCAGAGGATGGCAGGAGATGCCTAAGGTCAGCCTGAATAAGCAAAACCAAGAACACTGGAATTGTAATAAGATCATGTGTGAAGAATGCACGCTAAATATGATCAAATTAGCTGTGTTATGAGAAGCAACCAGGAGCCCAGCGAAGCTGACAGAGGATATCCCAGAATGCCCAGAGAAACTGGGTAAGCCCAAATCCTAGATGTGGCATTTCTGTCAGATCACGATAGCAAACACCCGTGGCCACGCTGGGGACAGCAGCAAAGGTGGGGCCACTTCTATGGCTAGCAAGAAGCATGTTCACAATGGCAACGGGCCTCTCATCCAAAGAAAGGCAGCAAACATGGAATGGCTCCCCGCAGGAAGCAGCTGGAGGAAGGATTGACATTTCAGGCTGTATCCCAAGCAGCCCTGCACCTACACGACCAGCCAGGCTGCCACAGTCTGACAGAAGAGCAGACACAAGGACCCTCGTATGCCCTTCAAGGGCAGGATAAAGGCACTCCTCACCTTGATGAGGTTACATCTGGATCAGAATTAGCCTCATGTATTTTAGCATTTCCATAGCAGATCTATGGCATATCCGTATTTGTGTCAAATCAGAAATGTAGTAGAGCAGTCGCATCCCATGGCATACAACAAGCAAAGGCTGCCTGCGAGGCTGGGATGAGCAGGTCAAACCCGTCAGCCTGGGCACAGTGCTGACCTTTAGGGGTACGACTGGGTTAGGAAAGGTGATGGGGTGTGTTGTACACTGAGATACTGCACAAAACTGGTCTTGTCTCAGCAGCTTTCCAGGCAGGGACCTCTACAGGCTCTGCCTTTTTGTATGTCCTTGGTGCCAGATGGGGATGTGCGCTGGTGCTTTCCTTACTGGGCTGCTCATCCGAACAAACATGTGGATGTTCACCACAAATGTAGGTTGTTCTGGGCTGAGCTAATTGAGTTTAGATAAAGATAACAAACAAACAGAAAGCAGGATTTGGGAGCTGGGCTGTGGCCTGCCCAAATGCTCTCAGCATTGTGTGGCATCTCGGGCAGGGCAAAACATAGAACCACAGAATCCCAAACTGGTGTGGGCTGGAAGGGACCTTAAAGCTCCTCCAGCTCCAACCCCTGCCACGGGCAGGGACCCCTTCCACTGGAGCAGCTT
>JBCJKH010050659.1:30753-41463 GCA_039877255.1 Loriculus beryllinus | reverse complement strand
AGGTGTCCCTGCCCATGGCAGGGGGGTTGGAATTGGATGATCTTAAGGTCCTTTCCAACCCTAACTATTCCATGATTCTATGATTCTATGATTAAGATACTGGCCTATTCCTCAGTAGCTGCCAGTTCTAAATGTCCTCAGGACATCATTCTGGCTATGGGGATAAGCTGGCACATGAGCAAAGAGCTTACAATTAAAATGTATACTTCTTTTAGGATTTTAATTTAAGCAAATGAATATTAAAGCATTTACAAGGGAGAAGGTATCTATAACGCTTTACTTCTTTTTTTCCCCAATTTCTTTATCTAGGCAGAGGCAGAGAAGCATCAGCTTAACCTGGTGAACTTCTGAACCTCTGTAAATGCAAAGTGGCTTAAACTATTATGAAAGACTGACTTCCAGTATGAACTTTACTCTTAGATGGGAATTCCAAGGGCACAAAAGAGGTAAGAGAAGTGCCTTTTCTTAATCTAGCTGGCAAAGCAATACATTTGTATTCAAGCCAGTTGAACAAACCCAAGGGAAAAGTTTTTTAAAGATAATTTGATAGTTGAAGTATGCTAATATTGCCTTGAAAGAAATAATCAATAGGGGACAATAACAGCTAAGAATACAAGGGGAAAGATATTGTAATACAATTAAGAGAGAACCGAAAGAATGAAAAGCCTTTAGAAGTACCCCAACAAATGTCAGTGTGTATCTCTCCTCAAAGAGAGTGAAACCTGAACTATCTCTCTACCTCAGAAGGTGAGATGTGTTATTCTCTGTACTACAGGACATAAGTGGCTATGGATGTAACCGCTATCTTGTGTTCCTCATTCACAATTTGAGAGCAATACAGATGTCCTTAAAAAAAGAACAAACATATCACAGAATAGCAGCAGCACATTCTCAGTGGGTTGAGATGGACCATTGTTGAACAAAGTAAACTTACCTTTCCACAAGGAGATGGATAGCACACTTGTGATCACTGATATACTGCATGTATGAGTTAACAGCAGAGCATCACTTAGACATCATCCTCAAGGATTTTGTGTGTTTGCTTGACCCAGCATCATAAACAGCAGTGGCAAACCCTCCTCTGATGTGATGAGATCATACAGTGGATGGCCATTGTCAGGCAGCAGTGCCAGGAATACAGCTCAGACGGAGGAAGGGACAAGGTGGCTTCTGCAAGCCCTGGTCATATACTTAAAGGCTGGAAGGGTTTTCTGGAGGTCTCCAGTCCAATCTCTACTGGAGACAGAATGGACATTGACAAAGATGCTCATGGACAAGTCTGGTGACTCCTGACTGGGAAAAGATCTGCAGGAAACACTTTGAGGCTTCTGTTAGCTCCTGGTCTCTGTTCAGAGGAACTAACAATTTGGAGGAGCTACTGTGAGCAGTCATCCAGAAGAAAATCTCAACAATGGAGTCTGCAAAGGTGAACACCATGGCATAGCTTATAGAATAGAATAGGACTGCCCTGAAGGAAGCTTGAAGGACTCTGCTTTTCCCACCTCAACCTAGAGCAGCAGTTATTCAAGAGGTGGCGGCTGGAACCCAGGACATCTCCTATGTAAGAAATACATAAACACTGTTTAGGGTGGGCAGGGGACTCATTTGCAAAGTGGTTTTTGATGAACTCTGCCCTGTGCAAAGCTGACAAGGCACCTGGAAAGATAAATTCATTACCAAAGAGCTCCCATGGGCTTGCATGGAGACATACATATAAGCCAGTTGAGTGATTCAGTAGGGACTTGCTACAGACACGGACTGTGATACCACCCCTATTCCCTGTCTGCTAGCAGGTCAGTTTACACTAAGCCCAGGTGAGAGTACAGATATAAATAGGTGTGTGATACCTTGTAGTGAGGTTATCAAAGACCTTTCCCAGATGCTAGTGAAAATAATTCTCCATACCTAGCTGCTTTTTGGTGTCTGGACCCAGAAGCATAGAGAAAGCTTCACTGGACTGCAGCACGAAAATGATTTAGTCAGCTTCTCTTCTTGGAAAACTGCCCCGTGAGTGAGAATAGACTGAAACGGGATGAAAAAAAAAAAAAAACAAACCCTTATCACTAAAGCAAAGAGATTTTTCTTTCTCTACCAGCCATGAAAAAGCCACAGAATCCAGTGAACAGCACAGGCTGCTTAACAATTCCAGACTAACACAGAAACCACAAGGATAAGGCAACATATGGACCTTCCATTTTGCTATGGTTTAGCAGAGCTTAATTGGATCATCCATTTTTCCAATATTAACATATCAGGGCTGCTGCTAATCCCTCGGGAGGTCCTGTATGTTGCAGATTAAAGCACTTTTCACAATCTGCATGATACAGTTGGCTAAACAATATTAAGAAACAAAGCTGCCAAACATTTAACTGCTAATTTAATGTGATTTTACAAAATCTGATGCTTTCTGTGGGTGTTGTTGAGATGCATGAACCCACAGGTAAATTCCTCAAGAGAATATGCCCTAAAGAATCTAAGTGTTGCAGGAGATGCCTTACTTTAGTTGAAAATACTGCTTCTTCACTGCAGCTGGAAGTGCATTATTCAGATTTATTCTAACAGAAAGAAAAAACTCTTTGAAGTATTGGTCCTTTTCTCAAGGAGTTACATACACTGCTCACAACAGACTACACTTCCGAGCTGCTTCTGGATTCTGACTAATGACGACATTATTTCATTTGTTGGAGCTACATCCTTAGCACAAGCGATTCTTTATTTAAAAGCTGGCATCTAGATCAACATTCTCCCAAATTCAGGTATGTGAATATGGATGACATGGATTCAGATCCCTATCTGTCCACTGTCAAACAGCAAAAGGTCAGAACAGATTCTGGTGTATGGCAGACTGGACAAGTTATCAGACAGCATTAGTAGCAAAGCTTGATGAGAATCAGTTTGTACCGTGTGAGCACTCAATTCATTTCTACAGTGGTTTAGGCCTATAAACACCCTTCAGTGCAGGGTGATGATGGATTTTTCTAAGTGACATTTAAAAAGAAAACAAAGCTCACAAAAGAAAGTTAACAATAAAAACCATCTAAAATTACACAGGGAGGAGATCAATGAGCAGACCACTGAGGGGAATCCAATACTCTGAGGATTTAATTCTAATTACTATAGATTTGTGGCACTAACTAATCATTTCTCCTCTATCTCAAAATGTATCTTTGCTACAGATAATTACACTATGATAATTGTGAAGATTCCTCATATTGTTAACTCATGTGGATCTCTGCAGGGAAAACAGTAGGACAGGAAGCTAATATCATGGCCATACTGCTTTGAATATGTAGGCAAATAAGCCAGAAGAGAATGTAATTTACTATCACAGACATTCAACAGCCTTGTGTGTGATTGCCCTTACTATTTTAGACATGTATCTTGTAAATCACCATATTAATCTCTCTCAAGTCAACATGGTGCTAATAAATAAACAGATACAATACTTTTGGCTAATTATTGCACTGCCCTGAGCAGAGTAGGAAAGTAAGACTCTCAGGGTAGGGCTTCTTCCTGGTGACAATCACTGGAGAATGCTTCAGGGGAAGAATCCAGGGAGAGATGGATTAAAGCTAATTATGTTCCCATGTTGATGATAAAAAAAAAAAAGGAAATCCCACTAAGAAGTAGTCAGAAACAAATGGAGAACACTACAGAGAACAGCCTCATACTGCTGTGTAAAAAAGTTTATTCACTTCTTTAATTTTGTCTGCAATCCTGATTTCCCCATCTCAGAAAGACAACTATAAAACTGGCAAGACAACATAGAAGAGGGCAGCGGAGACAATGAAAAGTACAAAAAGACATCTGTGTAAGAAAGAGAGAGGTGAATAGACCATGATCCTACAACTTGGAGGAGAGGTGACAGTAGTTTGTCATTTCTTCCAGGCAGAATCCTGAACTACCAGCTGGCAGGCTCAAAACTAGCAGAGAGAAAGAGTGCCTCCACACTGCTGGAAAACATGTTCAAAAGGGCTTGCACGGTTTAATGGAAGAAAAAGATGGCCTGGGCCAGCCATCCAGGCAAAAGAAGCCCTGAAAAAACAAGCAGCAGGCACACAGCCTCAGAGAGGATGAAAAGAGAAAGACTTTTTCTGGGACCAGACAATACTACATGAAGTTTGTTTGCATCCAGGAAACTTCAAAGGTTTCTGGAGTCACAACAAGACTGATAGACAGAAAAGAGAGGGGAAGAAGGAGATTTGTTAAAAGTACTTTCACTTCTGTTCTGTCTCGCTCTGGAGTTCTCTGGTTTGAAAATGCTCATTGTTCCACTTGGAGGGTTCGTTTCTTTGTTCTCAATATAAGCATTTTGGTGTTTGGGGCATGCTTGCTCAAAGGAGATAGCTCAGACAGATCCAGCTGAAAGCTGTCTTTGACCTGGGCTCCTATCACACATCCCCACTAAATTTTTCAACATCGAGCTTTTTACCTCTCTTCCGCTGAACTTCCTCAAGGGATGACCCAACCAACAAATCAATCACGTTTTAGAATAGTATCTTCAGAGCTATTAAAATCACCTGCAGGAGAGTCTGGCAGGCCTCCCACTATTCACAGCAGTGCACTGTACAACCATTCCAAAGGCTCCTGCACAAAATAACTGGTTTTACTCAACATATGGTTGCACCTGCACCTTTCTTCTTTGCATCCTTCCAGATATCATCAGTATGTGAATTAGCTGACAACCACAGTGTATCCAAAAGAACAACAAGAATAGCTTAGTGGGACTGAGGTGACATCCAAAAAGACAGATGCTAAGACCACAGTGACTTACTGGATTTTTCTTTCCATAAGCATTGAAATCTGGTTAGCAGGTCACAGTCTGATCCCCATCCCTTAGCTAATACCTCTTCCAGTACATTCTGCACTACAGCCCTTTTAGACGATTGATTATTCAATGGCGAGAAGATCTTACATGCAGGCAGATACTTCCTTTTAGAAGGCGAAAGCTGAGCTGGGCTGTATTATTAGCTAGAAACATTATCAAACCTGAAGAACAGCTCTAGGAGCCAGAAACTTTGACAGTGTCTTCAATTTAGAATGAGGTTTTGCAGCAGCCTCACCAGAAGCTGCCTCGAAAATGGAGGATGTTCCCATTCTGTCTGCGAGCTGACAGCATCCATCCTCAGGCACACGTTGTTTCTCCCAGCCTATTCCAGTACAGGAGCTTGCTCTATAGCTCTCCTTCCCTATGCTGTCTCCTGCCACCCCAGCCTTCCTTCTTGGCCACCTGCTCGTTCCGCACCCAGCAGAGAGAAACCCAAGGGCAGGGCAGAGAGCCCCAGGACACGGTCTCAATTCCACTGTGGTTCCCACCACCCAGCCTTTCATTTCAGCCATAGGAGCCCCACTTCCTTATTTTTCATTCCCTTTGTTACTCTTCTTACATGAACAGCCCATTTCATCCAGAGAAATGTGCTGTCGGGAAAACACCAAGACTGGTTATGACAACAAAAGCCCTCTTCTGGCTTTAAAAAAGCACTGGGGAAAGAAACCCAGTGATCAGATGTGGCTGCGATTCACCCTCACTGCTCTGCGCTATAGGAGCTGCCCTGCTGCCCTGGGCTGGCTGGCTCAGTGGCACAGAGCTCTGCCTCCACACAGGAGGGCAGACAGCTCCCACGGTACCGTTGGGCTCCATTCCCTGCAGCAATGATGCATCATGTTCAGAACAAGCACCACTTCTCCTGAAAAGCCTTCATCTGTCAGTGGCATCGATCTCCTGCAGCCTTTTGATTTACTTGTTTAATTGAGCTGTTGGAGACAGGACCTCAGCAAGGCTGTGTCCACTCCAGCATTTCCCCTCCAGGCATGTGACTTCTCAGCACCTGGTGGGATGTGCTGAGGCAGCATTGCTGACATTAAGTAATGAGGAGCTGCATTATTAATCTGACCTGCCAGGCAGGCAGACAGAGAGGATTCCAATGCAGCAAGTTGAAACCTCCTTGGAAATTCACTGTAACTTGTGGGGCTAAAGAAACCTGTTTCTCACTTTAACAAACTAACCCCAACCAAGCCCCTGGGAAACGCTGCTGCCAAGGGACAGCAGAACTGGAAACCAGTGAAGGAGATTTAGTCACATACCACTACTGCGCTATGGTTTGAGTCATTTTAGAAGCCGAAGCAAGTAAGTCTAGATACTAAAATCATAGAATCAGAATAGTTCGCACTGTAAGGGACCTTCAAAGCTCATCTAATCCAGCTCCCCTGCAATGAGCAGGGACGTCTTCAATTAGATCAGGCTGCTCAGAACCCTACAACCTGGCCTTGAATGTCTCCAGGGATGGTGCATTCACCACTTCTCTAGGCAGCCTGTGCCAGTCCTAGAATATCAGCATGGAAGTCCTTGTTGGAGGCTCCTGGTGTAGTATTTTGTGATTCTGTGTAGTGTCAGTAAGATAAAGATGTGTCTGTGTCTCTAAAAGAGACTGACGGGGCTTATATATTCACTGGAGGTTGCAGGTTCCTCACTAAGCAGGATGTATTTCAAATGGCATTCAAGGAAGTTAATCTTCTTTTGTCTTCCAAACCCTCCTGTTTGGATGCTAGGTGGTGCATGTGATTTTATAGCATTTTAATGAAATTCTCATTAAAAAAAAAAAAGCAGAAACTGGAGTACATCGGGATCTTCCGGCCCTTTTACTGTGCTGCTGCATTCAGAAAACAGGCATGCTGCTAAATTCTCTGTCCATCCTGACCTTAACACATGGTCACCAACACTGAAGCCCACTCCCTGCTCTGAGGATGATGGCTGTTACTCTTCACCAGCAATTCCACGTCCACAGACTTTCATACCAATGTGTGTTTTATTTTCCTCCCAGCCATGGCACAATGTCTCCCTGGAATGGCCCTTTGCCATGATCATTTGTGGACCCTGAATAAATCTTTTCTATTCTCTGGCTTCCTGAGAGGACACAGCTACTGAGCAAACAGGAGAGGAGAGTGAATTCCACTGTTCATCAGCCAGGGTAAATTTCAGCTGCACCTTGTAAACAGGCAAACAAGACCAGGTAGCCTGAGAGAAGCGCAGCGCTGGCAGAAGGGAGCATTATAACCTTTCTGTTGAATTCTCTGTATAGCACAAGCCAGAAACAAACCCACACTACCAAAGGAAAATCCAACTTGAAGTATTTCATAAAAGCAGGCCCTCCACTGGAAGCTTGTGGTGCTGCCATGTTGAACAAAGCTCTGTCCCACTCTTGAGGATGAAAGCCTCTAACCAGCGTATTCTGGGAGGCAGAGCTCTGGATCTGCAGTATTACATGTTCCTTCAGGCTGGATGTTGACCCTGAAATGCCCATAACTCCTCAGGCCCCAAATTGTTGACTCTTTCTGAATATGTTTTGGTGTGGGAATCCTGAATATGGACCATATTGCACTGATGAGCTGAAACCCAGTATGACATCTCATGTATTTGGACCTCAGCATCCTCATCCTGAGCTCCACAGGCAATTGTAACCTGAGGCATTCTGCTGTTTACTATTAAGCACAGCTACTGTGAATAACCAGTCAGCTGCTCTGATCTCTTGCTCAGGGCAGTGGTACACACCAGGCACTTTCCTTCCCCTTGGGTAAGTCATGCTCCAGTGTCCTGTCCAGTGATAACGCAGTCCTCCAGGTGTCTTCCCGCAGCCAGCTCCAAATCCTGCCTCCTACAGCAGCACTGGGCATCAGATCAACTTTCTGTGCTGGAAGGAGCAAAGTACCATGCAAGGGTGTGGGAACAGTTTGGGGTGATTAAAGTTATTACTGGGCTGCTCAAGAGAGCACAGGGATTTATCAGCTGGCAAATGTTGGATTAGGAGGTCTCAGAGTTACCCACTCCATGCCAAGAACCTCTCAGGCCATATGCTGAAAGGACTTGGGCAGAGAAGGATTAATTGAAAGCAGGCTTGTGCAGTAAGTTAAAGTGAAAAATCACTGTCTAAATGAGGGAAGATCTCAGGGACTAAACAGAGTGATTATAGAGGCTTGTGCTTAGCCTTTAATTCAACAGATTCTGGATTTTCTCTTTATTTATAAGGCTAAAGCTAGTCCTCCCCTCACCCTGGACACAGAGTAAATTAAAGTTGCCAGAACCCCTCAAAGCCTGGAGCAGCCAAACTAACCCTCCAGTGTGCGAGGCAGAGGGGTTGCTCATGGAGATAGTGCAGCTTTTTGCAGTCTGAAGAAACCAGAAGAATATATTTCTATCTATCATCAGGTTTGAAAATGCCTGAGAATTTGCTGGGTGTTGGAAACAGGGTTAGAAATCGCAGCAGCACTGCTATTGGCAGGGGTTTGGTTTTGCCACAGGTTAGGTAGAACTGCTGAAGAAAGCAGGGAAACCTATGGTAGGGATTCCTGGTCCCTGTGGTCTCACTTCCAAGCTGTGTGATCTTCTGTGTTGGTTTTGTTTCAAGTTGCTGAATACGATGTGATTTTCCAGTCTACACTTCCTGGAGGCTCCCACACTTTTGGGGGCTCGGGGAAGTGGAGGGACAGTTCATAGAAGAATCCAATGCCCTTATGGCACTGCTTTTCCATGGCTAAGTTCTATGTGATATAGTGACAGTGGCATAGATGCACTGACCAGCACATGGCTGGCTGGAATTAGACCCTGTCCTTAAATTAGCATCCACAGGTTCCCCATTGCTGGCACTGCAGGTGTCATACTGATATTCTGAGTGCTCATGAAAAACTGTCAAGGAAGCCCTGTGAAATCACTGCAGTCTGTTTCAGTGCACCAGGCCTCTGGAGCTCCAGACTCCAACAGATCAGCCCAGCCCTGCAGTCTCAGAGTGTCCTCAAAGAAGCATGCCCAGGCTTTTGCAAACACCACATATGCTTTACCACTGTCAGCCCACATCAGGGATGAACAGGAATGAAGATACCAAAGGACCTGGAGTGTAGAAATCTTGACTGCTGAAAGGGCCTGCTGGAGAGGATTTGGATTAGCATACAGCACTGTAGAATCTATTCATTTCCAGGAAACTCTTTTCTTTTTTCCCCTCAGGCACAGGTTACTCAGATGAACACTCTCTGCAAGGAGGGAAATGCAGCAGAGTCCCCTGTTTGAGAACACATGGTCCTAGGAGGCTAAATGCCACAAGCCTTTGGCAGGGTCTCCTCCCACTACAGCTGGTATCATCAAACCCGTGATGCCAGACAACCCCACTGGCTTTATCTCCATCTCCCTCAATTGTCCCAGCTGTAACACTGCGCTCATCACAACCCTCCCTTCCCCACAGCCCATGTCCTTGGTTCTGCTTGTGCAAACCCTGGGCAACCAGCCTGTACCAACCAACAGCACCAGTTGATGGACACCTGCAATTCTTTACTGCTACACAGATTCCCAGCATGGGTGTCCACATTCAGGCAACTGCATGAAGGCATCATTTTAACAATTACAAACAATGTCTGGCTCCCCAAGAAGAAGATGAGGCACACTGCAGGAGGGTGTAATGCTCAAACCCTCCACCTCAGGGGTCCTTTCCTTCTTGTAATGTGCTTACAGCAATCCAGAAGTCCTGTCCTATTTCATCCTCTCTGGAAAATCAATGTCTGGTCTCAGCCAGGTCTCTGTTTCTACCCATTCCCCATGTGAAGGTGACAGCAACCGAATGGTTGTTGCACTGTTCTGAGTGCAGGGGCTGTGCACAACAGGATGGGCAGGATTAGGCTGTGGCTTGACCACCTTTCTTTTTGCTGGCTGCTAGACTTACTAAGCCATGTTGTCTGCTCAGCCACTGCTCAGACTGCAAAACCCTTCTGTTCAAGGGCTTTAACAAGCACCATGTGGAAGGACTTTGCTTTATTAAACTACAGATTTAGGTCAAAAAGAGTCAAATAACTAATTCTCAAAGCTCTCTATCCTCTTATTGAACTCCTGCTTTTAATGCCATTTGTCTCTCCCTTTCTATTTCAGCCAGCCTATCGCAACGTTCCTGATTACACGGGGATCTCTGCTAGGAGCCATCTTTTCACACATCCCTGGGCAGAGTTTCTAGAATGCAAAATGGAATTAAGCCGGCAATTTTTTCCAGTGAATGGAAAAGCCAGAGGGATTTTGAGAACATCCTTAAAGGTTCTCACCCTTCTTTCACACATGAAACAGGGAAACCTCCAGTGGAGGAAGATGATGTTTCTGACAACTTAAGTGGGAGCACAGCTACACAAGCACTGCACCTCAGAGTAGCTCTTTAGGGGATCTGCTACGATGCATACTTGCTGTCTGGCTTCTCAAAGCACTTTCTTGCTCCATCATTGGTTTCTTTGGCTTTTGCCCTTTAGGTACAGCAGCCTGCAATGCTGTGTCTGCTACAGGTTTAGGCTGATGAGGCCTTTGACATATTTAACCTTCTTATGTTACTTTAAAACCCTATTACAGATGCTGTAAAGTCACCTCGAGCACTGTAAGGAGGCAGCAGAATAGAAATAGTTGTTCTTCACCACAGCCTAAACCCTGAAGCTCTCTACAGGTACTGAGTGGGTTTATTTGCATCAAGAACCTTGCAGTACCATTGTGGGTGGGAAAGAGGCAGTTCTGAGGTGTGTTTGTCAGGTGAGGAAATGGAGTGTCTTGGTCAATGGACAACTCATGGGAACCAAAGTACAGACTTGGACTTAAAGTCCAAGTCAATGAAGTCAAATTTAGGGACTGTAGTGACAGGACAAGGGATAATGGGTTAAAACTTAAACAGGGGAGGTTTAGATTGGATATAAGGAAGA
>JBCJKH010050659.1:10303-23264 GCA_039877255.1 Loriculus beryllinus | reverse complement strand
GATAGCCCAAGACAGACTCAGGGGTATCACAACTGCAGGGTATGCCTAGAAGCACATGCCCATGGCACAGGCCTAGTGAAAGACAGCTTTATTGGGGGGTTCACCTCCTGACAACAAAACAGTTATCTAGGAAAAGAAGTTAAATACCCTCCATTTACTGGTCTTTTCAGCAACATCCAATGCTGTAGTGGAGCGGCTTAGAGTTCTTCTCATCCTACAAGTACAACGTGTGGGCAATGGTTTGGTAATAACGTATGGCTTTGGCTTGTCCCACAAAATGGTACAGACACACCAAACTTCTCCTCTCTTCTTCTGTCTTTATCAGATGGAGATGCTGAGGGGTATGTTTTAACCATGGGTGCATGAGGTGTGTGTGAGATGGGAACAGATGTCGCCTGAGAACCAGTATCAATGCAGAACTGCTGCCAGGGCAAGACCTGATCTTATGGCAGGCACATCTGACTCAGAGGAGACCACGGCTTTATGCCTTCTTGTATGAGTTGTCTCATGGACTGAGCCTTGCTCTTGGCATGTTGAGATCTGCACTCTGCAGCCCTGTCATCACTGATTTATTCCTTACTGACTCTTTCATGAGCCGAGACAAAGAGTGCCCTTAATTTTACCGAGGCCACAGTTTCATGGTTGTTAATAGTGGATCTGAGCACAGATGTTCACTTGGCAGAGCAGCCTTCAGACAGCCCAGCTCTGCTGCAGGATCCCATTTTGAAGGGACATTGCTCAATTAGCTTGAGCAGACAGAATTAACTTGCTGCTGAGCCCTTCGTCCCCCAGCCATGGCAGAGAAACTCTATCTCACTGATAGCTTTCCCCATAACCTTGATGGCCCCAGCAACAATTTAGGGAGAACAAAGTGCAAAACCCCTATGCCCTCCCCATCCCCAGAGCTGTTCCCCAGACACACGGACTGATCAGATCTCTCCCAGCCCAAGACTCAAAAGATGCAAATGTTTTCTGTAATTGTTTTGAAATTATTTTCTCTCCACATAAGGACCGATGTAATCAAATCAGATGCATTTGGAATATGGATCCATTGCCCCATCTGCTCTTCTCTGTGCCTGACTTGTAGGAGTATCAGCATCACATAACAGCCTTCTGTGCTTAAGTCCATCCCTTGCTGTCCTAGCACATGCACAATCATGGAGCAAAGCCAGGGTAAGCCAACATTTAACCCAGGAAAAACCCCTCTGGAGCTATTGGTGTCAGAAATTAAAGAGTCACATCTGATTGGGCAGAAAAGCAGTAAAGGTGCCAGAACTCTTTGCCCTGCTCACAGCAGCTTCTGACAGAGCACCACAGGCAGCTATAAACCACTTAACTGGCCATTAGAGTTCAGAGGGCAGATGAAAACTGGCATTGTAGCACCTGGCCCTTTGACTTCATGCATTTATATTCAGCAAGAGACAACATGTGAGCAAACAGGAACCAGAACTTGAGACTCCCCATTCAGAAGACTCCTTTTATCACAACTGTCACTGGTCCTTGATGCTGTCCTGCTTTGGATGCCATGCAAGTTGCATTTTTGCTGCATGACAATACACAGCTGCATTGGTACATCATTTTCTCTGTTACCATGGGCAGGGTAATCACAGCTAACTAGGCTCCCTGCACCAACAAGCAAGCACTACTGGGCTCTGAGCCATTTGGTAGTCTGCCATGCAGACGCATAGTCACAAAGGGCAAGTCCTTTGCACACAGAGGATGTTGGTGCTGTTAGAAAGCAGCACTGACTTATGTCTTGATAAAGCGAATGTTGTGTTTGTTGTGTATTGAAGGAAAGGCATAGCATGAGCGATTTCAGAAACCCCAGTGAGTCAGAATATTGAGAACTACTCTAATTTGTGATAAATGGGTTTCAAACCATTTCTCAGGCTGTGGGTAAAGAGAGGAAACCCAAAACCTTTAGACTGACCATTCTGATTCTGCATGCCAGCAAGTCTCAGCATCCTCAACTGGGTGTGTTTGGGTGTCTCATGGGATCCTGCACTGGCCAGAGCCAGCTACACCTTGTGCAGTGGGTATGCTGACCAGAATAGCTTATACTGCTCCCTGCCCAGCCTGTCTGGACTCTTCACTCCTGCAGCTCAGAGCAGAAAGCACACTGTGCTGTGACTGCCACAGCACGCTGCTGCTGGGACTGGGGGGGATAAAACCAAACCAAAGCTCCAGAGCAAGTGGGTAAGCCAGAAGCAGAATTCCCCCAGTATTTTGTTGCTGCACACTGGTATCAGCACTGGCAATGGCAGCACGAGTCTGTCAGGAACTGTAAAGGACCCACAGTGAAACATGTCTGTGCTCCTATCTCTGCAGACTACTGCTCATGCTGTAATACCCACCTTCTGTGCACCAGGCCTTGGATAGCCTTTCCCAGCACCCCTCTCTCTATCACCCTTTGGTGCCACTGGCAGACACCAAATAAGTGCTTGTTTGTCTCCAGACCTTGGTCCCACGCTGGAGATTTCAGGTTTGCTGCAGAGTATCCTACTACAGTATCCTCATGCTCAGCCTTCTCAAGGAAAGGGGGAAGAGAAGGGGAAGGGATAAAAAGGTCATCAAAACTGCTCCATCATGACCAGAGCCTCACTGCTAACTCACCATTGTCACCATGACAGCCAGCATCAACATCACAATTATGACAGCCCACTCCATCCATCCCTAGATTAATTCTCTTCACCTGTCTGTGAAAATAAAGAAGATGCAAGAAGATCTAAGAGCAAAGGACCCATTTGTGACCTCCAGCATATCTGGACAGCATTGCTCAACCACCACCTGAACTTCTCATACCTGATACAACCACTCTGCTAGTGGTACACACAGACAAGGACGAAGAGGAAAGGAGCAATGTGGTGACTATCCTCCACCTGCCACTTGCCTTTGTTATCCTCTTTTCTCTGGACAATACTTTCTTCTTCTCTCCAGTCAAAACAACAGTCACCTTTGCCCACTAGTTTATTGAAATGAAAGGCGTGTGTGCAGATGAATCACCTGCATTCCCATCACTACCCTCACCTGTTTCTGTGGAGGGTGTTTAATACATAGGGACCAGTTTTAGGAAAGACTGACTGGAGCTTGAAGCTTTGTTTTCCCTTCTTATGCTTTCAGTTCATTTTTCAAGCAGTTACAGACTTCGCAGTACAAGTCCCTATGGTGCGGGAGGTGCCCCAGACATACTTGCACAGGAAGAAGAGGCTGGATTAAAAGGAGACGTTTGAGGACTGAATGTGTTAAGCTGAAGCTTCATATGTCTGTGTTTAGTCTCTGGGGCATTTGTTTTTTATATTGAAATTACAATATCTACAAAGAATGAGGACTGTTTTAGCAGTGCAGATACACCAATTGTTAGTAATGGACAGGAACCCTTTACCTTCCAGTGTTGGTTTTGGTGTTTGGGTTTTTTACTTTACATGAGTGAGTTCAGTTTTAACCTGCAGGTTATTCCTCTGTCCACTTTAAAGATGCTCACCCTCCTCATGCAGGAAGGGTTAAACCCACTTTCTCTTTACAGGAACAGCTAGCTTCAATGGGGAAAGCTTCTCTTATGAGCAGGGCTGCAGCCCACAGGGAGGGGTTTTCTGTGATTGAGGCACTTGCTGGGTTTTCTGCTCCTCCTGCAAGCCCTTTTGCAGACACGTGCCATTTTTAATACCCACAAGCTTAAAGCAAACATTGGCTGGTAATAGAATTGGCCTTGACAAAAATCTCTGTCTGCAGCACACTCACAGTAGTTAGGGGTTAATATAAAAGAGCAAGCTGAACGTGGTGCTGTTTAACAACAGCAAACACATCCTCTAAAGAGGCAGACAAAGAGCCGTGGTTCCTAATTAGCCAATGTAATCCAAGACTAAGTGAGCAGTGTTCTCAACAAGGCTCCTGGTCCCTAGAGCTGCTGAGCACAGATGTATCACTTAGAAAACATGCACCGAAACACAAGACCACGTTCTCAGAACACGTCGCCTGAGCTTTGCTTTCTCTATGCTCCCTGTGCCTTTTCTCCAGCTGCTGGTTCAGAATCCCTCTGCTCAGCATCCAATCCATCAGGCCAAATTGCTGCCCCCACTAGAGCTGGACCAGGCTGTGGCTGGCTGAATGGGCAGGTGGAAGAATGGACAAATCCTCCCTGGGCACAGGTGAGAGGGTTTAACCCACATGGGGGCACCAGAGACAGAAAAGTAATAATCAGATTAATTGGTGTTGGAAGTAATTTGGGAAGGTCTATTTGAAGACCACATCCGACCAGTGCCAGTTAATCGGTCTTCGTATAGTTCAGTTTCAGCTGTCTCCAGAGATGAGATTGTGAGGTGACTTTTGATCTCTGTCTGTAGCATTTACCCACCCTTACTTTGGCATATCTTCCTATATTGGGTTTGAATTTCCTATGCTCCTGCTCATGCCCACTGGCTCTTGTCCTTGTCCCTGTGCACCTCTGGGAAGACACTACACCTTCCAAGACACTACACCTTCCAAGACTCTACACCTTATCTTCTCCAGGCTAAGCAAATGCAGTCTCCTGAGCATCTCCTTGTATATCCCCTCACAGGCCCTGTCCACGTTAACTCGCTGGACTGGTTCCCATGTGTTCATGTGTTTCTTTCACTGGGGACACAGCACAGCAAATGGAATATCACCACAGACTGGGGCGACCAGAAAATAATCCACGCACACACACATGTACAAGCAAATACTCCCACTGAACTTGAGTCTGCGGGTAACAGCGCACATCAAAAACGTGGTATTTACTGCATTACGAGGTCTGTACTCACTGGGAGGCATTGGCTCAGGTCACAGATGAATGTTACCCTCACGGAAACCTCTAAATCAATATATTAACCCTAATATCAATGAAAATGTTAGATATCCTTATAGCCATAGACTGACGTTATCCTTCTAATTAATAGGGAATGCCAACCCTGAGGCAGCACCCAAATCATCTGTCCAGAGGAGAGATGGAAGAGAGAAGCCTCTCTCCACCCTAGCGCCCATCAGTCAGAAAAGTGCCCCAGAAGTGGGTCCCAAGTACCTAATGGTGTCTTGGCAGGGCTGGGAGGTTGCAGAGGACAAGCATTAGTCAAGGCATGAGGAAGGGAGGACACGGAGGGGGTGGCAGAAGAGTCTGGAATTGAGGTACAAGGGCTGGTGGACTGGGACATGTAGCAGGCAGAGTGGAACAGGGCTGGGAAGTGCATGGGTAAGGCTGGTAGCTGCGCAGTGTGAGTGGAAGGTTGGGTGGTAGGAGACTGCAAGCCAGAGGAACACATGGAATAGAGAAGCTCATTTCCTAAAGCACGTTTTCTAAACTCAAAAGAAGACAAATGTGATTTTCTTGTGGTTATAGTATAAATTTACAAGCACACTGACACAGGGCAGAGCAAACAGCAGCAGTGTCGACCTCTAATAGAGATGAATGACAAACACATTTAATAAATTACAAGATAATTACGTATTACTGACAAAGCAAACACCTACATGTTGCACATGCTGTCACTGATCTATGTGACACAGTAGCCCTTTAACAAAGACTGCTGTAGCTCAATCACAGCACTGGGAGCCCACTGCAGGAGGCAGCCCCAGGGATCTGCAGGATGAAGAGCAGTGGGTGGGCTAAGGTCTTTGAGGACTCTGCGAGTGATGGGAGCTGAGATAATATGAGCTTAATCAATGTGGAGGACTATTCAGGCTCATTCATCTCAGACACTGCATCTTTTACAGTGGGATATTCAAGCTTCTGGTTGTCTGCAGGATGGAGAGTCAACACTGAGCCCAGCTGAAAGTCCAGAGAGGGAGGATAGACTTTATGATCCATTCTTGGTTTTGAGTGTTCAGCTGGGAGCTCAGCGCTGAGCCGTGTTGCTGCTGAAACCCAGGAGTAAGCAGGAAAAATACTCAGTTCATGGCTTGGCTTGGTTTAGGGATTTAGGACTGGATTGTCCTGGGGCTACAAGGTTAAAGGCAAACCATGTTTGGTGCTTATATCGGTTTTATATAAGCTCAACAGCTCAAAACCAGGCTTAAACAGAGGTGGAAGCCCATGGCTTGTACTATGATGCAAGGGCTGAGCTATACTGCAATCATGCTTCAGATCCAGGACACAGTTGGGGTTAGAGTTTAATTATTTGGGCATGTAGAGGTTGGGTGACAGGGTTGCGTCATGCTGAAATTAAAGATTCAAGCTAGACCCCTCAATAGGGATACAGGCAGGCAGCACCACCAGCCAGGCACTGTGACATTTGTAAGATGTGAGACAGCTCAGCAAATGCTCATCATCCCATTGATGTGGATGTGGCTCCTCCTACACCCAGCTCTTAGGAAACAGGTTGTTTCACAGCACCTGTGATTTATTAAGCTGCCTGTTTGAAGGTGGTGGTGCACATATTTCCTGTGGCTGCCTGCACATCTGCTCAGGGAGAGCACTCAATAAAACCTGCTTATAAATACAAAGGCCAGAGGGGAGCATGGCCTGACAATGAGGCTAAACAAAAAGGGGGAAGCTCTGGGTACAGGAGACAAACAGGCAGAAACAGCCCTTAAAAACAAAGCTCCAAGAGCAGGAGTGCTGCCAGGCTGGTGGGGCACTGCAGGGGTCAGGTTCTGGTCAGTGCTTTAACTCATGTCATGGATGAGGGACCAAAAGCTGTGCTTAAAGATTTGTGGGTGAACCTCAACTGAAAGAAGCAATCACTAGAGAGAAAATGGGGCTGGAATTCAAAACTAACCTCAATAAGTAAGAGAAACGCTGCAAAATGGGTAAGAGAAAATTCAGAAAAGAGAAATATGAAGCGATGAGCTCAGGAAAGAGGAAACAAATGTGAAAAACCAAAAGGAGAATACCTGAGGAGGCTATGGTACAGGGAAGGGGTGACGGCAGGTAGGAGCCAACACGTGAGATGCACTGCAGGCTTCCTACAGAGAAACCTTTTCCCCCTGTGAGAGTTAGAAGTCAGGACCTGCAGTTTCACCATTGCTTCCTGGAGCAAGAGGCCAGTTCTGCCCTGGCTAGCCTTGACTATGAAGTCTTCAGACTCACAAGGTGTGAAAATGGGAAACTGGTGCAAGTATCCCAGTCGTCAATTCCACACTCATCCCCCCCATGCAGTCCTGCTTCCCAGCATCACCGCTTGCAACTTGAAAACATCATTCCCGTGCCAGTAGTCTGCTTGGGGAGGAGCTCAGGCCATGATGACTCATTAAGTCTTCAAAGGCATTCTCCACTATGCATTTTCACATCTGGATAAGCTTGGCATTACAAGTGGATAAACTGTGCATCCATACACCTGCATTCCTGCATCTGCTGAGCCAGTAACAGATGCAGGCCAGCAGGAAGGGAGCAAGGGAAGGAAATAGCAAGGGCCATGTGTGCTGGGAAAGTGTTCTTTACCTGCTGCATATTTTAAGTGCTATTAATGGGGAGCTGCTCAGTGATCCTGTTTGCCCCAGTGGCAGCCTAAAATATGTGGGATGCCTTTGAGCAGAGAGCAGGACTCTGCAGCAGGCACACAGCATATACCTGCTTCAAGGCTGCTGTGATTGCTACAAACTGCTCTCCTCAGGGCTCATTAGCCAGGAGTGACTGAGAAATGGATCTTGATACACCAGGTGATCACAGGATGAAGATGTCGTGCACATAACCAACATTAAATGCAGCCCCAAAGTGAATCAGGAGAATGCCTCTCTCTCCCCCTCCATCTGTCTCTCATTGGCTTTTGCTGGTCACTTGTGTTGAAGAAGAAAGGCTAAAATTACAGCAGGTATTCCTTGAATGATGAATAATGAAGAAAGAATGTGTTATATGATGAGGAACATAAAGGCTTTGGGGTGCTTTTCTTTTTTCTTTGTTTAATCTAGCAAGGCTACGAGGGTTATTGCTCTATAAATTCACTGGAGGGAACTCCAAGGAAGAAGAGAACCATTTAAGCTAAAAGCAATATTATCACAAGAATATGTGGCTATAAACTGACCAGCCATATATTTAGGTTGGAAACTGGAAGAAGTCTCCTAACAGCTGTAGTAATGAAGCTCTGGTACAGCTTCACAGATGGTCATGAGTAGAAAAAAAAGTAAAAAACCAGACCCCATAAAACCAAAAATCTAGCCAGCTTTGGGATGGAGTTTGGCAATAAAGGGGATATATGTGGAAGGAATTAGATAATTCAGTACCTGAGATAGCCAGGGGCTGGAAGTGGTGATGCTGAAGGCTCTTTCTATATGGACAAAAGAGGTTTCCCAGCTTAGAGCAAAGATCTTTAAATCCTGGGTCCATTCTTCAGCTGTTCAGAAGCAAGTGAAGACGTAAAACATGTAAGAAGCAGGATGGTTGCAGAGCACTCCCAGGTGTGCTATATCCTCCCAGACTCACAACTCAGGATATCCAAAACCTGGCCTTTCTGGACAGTTTAATTTGAAGCTTTGATGGGTCCTCCCTTATGGAGCTACCTAATCCCTTATGGAAGCCCATTTGTTATCCTGGCCTTGAGTGTCCTTTTTGGTACTCAGCTTCTCTCTTCGCCTCATGTGGGACAGACAAATGTTCATGTTGTTGGTTCTACAAATTGACTCAGTTAAATTCAGTGTCCCCAGATGTTGTGTTCAGAGGAAAAAATCCTCCAACTCTTCATCCCCTGGATGCTTTTACAGCCTCTTCTGTGCTTCCCATTATTTCTTTTCCAGGCTTTCTCTTGCCCTCTTTTTGAAGTGTATTCACATTGATGACAAACTGTATAACAGCAATCTTGACACTTCAGTTCAGTCCTCTTGAAGATTTACACCACCTGTGAAAGACCAGAGCCCACTTCAGCAGCTAAGTGGATTTTAGACCACCTAGAGAAAAGCAGCTGATCTCTAAACCGCAAACACTCCGCCTGACAAAAACCCTTATACCCATAGACCATCATTCTCAGGTGCCACATTCAGTCCCTCTACTTCAGCAGCAATGGAATGGATTGCAGATAACTTCTTAGCCATCAAAGAGGGAGATAGGACCCCAGACTCCTCAAACCATGGTAGGAGAGGAAAAGGTTCCACTTAAAAGCAGTCTTGAGGGAACATTCCCAAAATTCCCACAGAACCCTTGGAGTGCAAGCTGGGAGAGCAGTTCCCTCACCAGGGGCAGCAAGCAAGGTGCTCCAGAGGGACAGCAGGACAGCTCTGATGTTGAAAACCTCCCAAGCCTAGGAGTTGGATGTGGGAGGAAGCTGCTATCCTGAGGCACTGACGTCCTTGCAGCCTCACAGGAAAGTTGACCAGGAGCAATCTGGTGCTTCTGAGCACCCATGACACAGGGTTGAGCAGAGGAGCATTTAAATAGCCAATAATCACAGGGAGATTGAGCCGTAATGATGGAAGAAAGCCATAACCACCAGCTCTGCATCACCCTGCTGGCCCAGGTACATCTTTTGTCGGCATGGCAACGGCTAAATTACTTGCTTAACACAGATATATGAACACGGTCAGATATGGCCCCCTCTTTCTAAACTGCACAGTGATATCAATTACCCACCCATCTCCTAGTCACCCCTTCCAAGAGCAACATCTCCATCAAGACGGGCTTTATAGTGCACAACCAGTTTTCATTTTTCCATTTGCTGCTTCTGTCACAGGGGAGTACAGCTAATTTATGAAGTAAACTGCCTTTGAGTGGTGTTACTAATGCTCATAAGTGACTTTAATAGACAATGGAAGTACTTGCAAAATATGCTTTGAAAAGGCAGGTTTAGTGTCACTTAAACGTATACAAGATCCATACCTGCGTGCTGCTGGTTTTCTCATTTGTTTTCCATATACGATGAATAAAAGCAGCACTCTCCACTTGTATTTTTTCATTACTGTAAAAAGAAAATAGAAAAAAAAATGAGAGGAGACTAAGAGTATTGAATAGAGAGAATGAGAGCACCATGGTTTATATCATCTGCAAAGAGCAGAATCCAATACAAGGAGAAAATGGCTGTAGGCTCAGCAGGCAGACAAAGAGATGGAGACAGTAGGAAAAGGAAAGGTACCTCAGTTTCCAACGATGTGATGATACAGAAAAGGCTCTTTAAAAATTCTGTCTCAAATATGTTCGAAGGAATCTTGGGGGTTTGTCTGAACAAATTGTGCGTGTGTGTGTTTGTGAAATGTACATATGCTCCATGGAAACATACGTTCCTGCTGAGCCCCCACTGCTGAAATACTGCTGTTATATTGCCTCTAGTGCTGTAGCAGCCTCATCATTTCCCAGTGCTCGGCTGTGGTCACGGCTTCTCCTGCCACCCTTTGCCTGTGCTGTAGCTGATGGCCATAGGAATGCCGTGATGGACTCTGCTCCTCACCACATGGAAGTCTAATGTCTGCATGACCATGAGACTGACAGCCAAAAGCACATTCCGACAGTGGCATTTCAGAGTAGGAGTACATCAGCCAAAGAAATGCTTTACATTTTCTTCACAAATCTGAAATTTGCTATTTAATTTCTCTGGGGACCTTTTTCTTTTTCTCATGATTTTCTACTGGAAGAAACTTATTTTCTGGCTGTTCAAATAACAAAATTGGTATCTCCCACACCACATCTTGTCAGTGCTGTTTGACCACACATGAATTATTGATTTTGAGCCTGGCAAAACCTCATACACCACACATTATGTACAATTAAATCCCAGATAAATCTTGGCAGCTCTCAGGAATGACAGACAAGTAACACAAGTTCAGCTGTAGAGGTCAGCATTTCAGCTCCTCAGCTATTTGATAGGCATATTCAGCTCAATTGGTGAAACGATAGCGTGTATTTCAAGACACTTGAAAGAGGCATCACTGGTATATATCCACCTCCCCCACTACTTCTCCTGAAAGATGGCTTCTTAATGTACTTTTCTATAATAAACTTAATATTTCCAGATTTTATTTCCCACTTGAGGTCTAAATCATCTTTGCCATAAATGTAAAACAACTAAAGGCAATTATTTGGTAGTGCAGGTTTACAATAAATGATTACAATAATAATTGAGAGACCTGGGAAGTTTATTTGCTATAAATTTGCTCAGCTCATTACTGATACTAGTCTGCAAATAAGTAGATTCCCACTGGAAAATGTTTATAATACAATTATCACCAACAGAGGAGTCTCTACAATGGGAGAGAAACAGCTGTCTGTCTACTCTTTGGTATCACCAGCTTGCAGTAACTTGATTCTTTAGATATGCAAGATAAGACTATTGTGCTGAACCATGTTGGACATACCTATTTACGCACTAGGATTACTCGTGACTTTTTCTGGTATGACACCTTTCTGCTGCATTATAAAACAGAATCCCATCATAATCTCTTTATTCTTTCTACTATATTTGAGAAACAACTAAAGCAATTAGATGACATTTTCTATTTAACACTTTCTCTTACATGGGCTATAGATTTACACATCTATCTAGCACATTCATAACGATTTTTATGTCCCTTAATAATGAAAGAAGTAAGCAAGTTTACTAAACAACACAGAAAACCAGAGAGGAAGACCTGTTCTTATTATATATTTATCTAGATAGGACTGAACCTGAAACTCTGCCTTGAATTATAAAAAATCTTTTAGAGTTCATGGGGTCATCACAGAATTTCACAGATATTGAAAATTCTTCCAAAAAATTCTGAATCTTAGAAAGCTTTCCTGAAGATGTTCTGTGTTAAGTGCTTAAACATAAGCTAAGGCAGTTATAAGAAAGTAAGAAAACATATTTACAGAAAGAGAAAAAATAACAAAGTCTTATTTCCTCCAGATTTTTGTGCTTTTCTCCAAATAAGACTTAACAGTTCAGTTTTGCCTGTCCTTCCCTCACATCAGGGAAGAGCTCTTTCTGTCTGCCTGGTTGGTGTTAAGTCTCTTTTGGCTATTCTACCACTACTTTTCAATAAAAAGATATTGCATATTTGAGATTTTTACAACTCAATCGACTTTGGATGGAACTGATTAAGGATTTGAAAACTATTACGTAGTGGGATGGGATACAGAGGGAGAAAACACAGAGATCAGGAGATTTGGACATACTAACAACTGAGTAGTGAAGTGTACAAGATCTGCCTTCAAGCTTGAAAAATTAGACTGAAAAATGGCTGGACTTTTTAGAAATTGAAGTCGTTACAGAAAGAAATGCTTTAATACTGAGTAAGTAAAGAAGAGTTCCTCCTGCGAATAAGGATGTAGATATATGAAGAGTGTTGCCAGCTTCTAAAGGCAAACCCATCACATTCTACTTTGCAAAATTTTGAATCAACCCCAGTCATCAACCTACAACTCTGTTACAGTTTAGTATATGAGTAGCTTGGACACATGAGAAGACAACATATTTTTCCACAACCTAAAACATTAAAAGAGGAAAATACCCTTTGATGAAATTCATTCAAGCAGGTATATTAGGAGACAGTTTTGTCTGCTTTATCATCACTACTGTATTTGAATAAAGTCTTATGCAACACTTACAAGAACAGGTTAAAATGTATTAAGATGTGAAACTGGAAAAGGAGCATCACAGAAACCATCATCTCCTTTTAGGAAATTGATTTGCCAAGTATGGTGTGGAAAAATTACTGTAAAATTTCAAAATTTGTATGGAAAATTAGTACATATCATGTAATGGTCCAAAAAGAGACAGTTTAGACAATCAAACCAATCTTCCCATATCTCAGTCAGCATTTTCGTGAAGAGAAGTATGACAGAAAAAGTCACTTTTGTTACTGTCCCAGTTTTAGACTGTATAAGCAAAGGACAAGCATTCATTCTAATCTGAATGCATGCAAGACAGTTCACCTCCCAAAGAATAAAGTCTCAGACAGATGAAGTCTGCAGCTGGATATAGCTATCAAAGAACAAGGTGACACCACAGATGCACAGGTACAAGATTCTATGCTGTTGTAAACCAAAGAGGCCTAGTAACCCAGGAAGCATGTATTTCAGATAATATATTTCTTCTACATTTGGACATTTCTT
>JBCJKH010050657.1:0-79788 GCA_039877255.1 Loriculus beryllinus | reverse complement strand
TATCTCCTGTATTTGTCAGAAATTAGATGGCTCTTTAGAAACAGATTAAACTGGGACTCACGTCTAAAATTTGCATGGGAAAATGGCATTACTGGAAGGGCACTGTAGCATTCTGTAACCTGGTATTGTGAAGTTGGTTTTTGTCACTGTTTTGTAAAGGAGTCTTTTGTTTATTTTTTGTTTGTTTGTTTGTTTTTTACAAAAATTGAGGTTCTTGAAGGGTGTTTGGCAACCACAAAACATGTGGGTTTCATATCAGGATATTTTAGTTCTGCAGTAGTGGGTCATGTTGAAACATGACATGCAACCTTATCCTGCCCAGCAAAGCCTCAAGTACCTCCAGGCTTGCCCTCTGTTTTGTGTTGATAACACCTGCTGAAGTGGGCACTGGACCAAGAGGAAAGGGTGCTGTGTGTCAGGGTTCTGCAGAACAGATAGAGCTGTGAAGTAGGCTGGGCTGCAGCTCAGCATTCAAACAACTCCTTAGAGCCTTGCAGGAAAAGGCCTTGAGGGTTTGCTACCGACCAGGACCAATGGTGCAAATCCGTAGGGCAGTGCAGAGTCAAGGTTCATGTTGCCTGCTTGTACGCTGTGTCTGCTTCTCGCCTGTGTTGTCAAGTTCATACAAAAAAGCTCATACATTGCCCAGTGTGTCTCTGAAGAGGTCTTCCCATCTGGCTGAATTAGCAGGCATTTGCCCCTTTGATTTTCAGAGGATTTTTCTCCCCTTCCCACAGTCTGAGGCAGCCACATGTTTGCCCTTGTATTAATTTTGAACAAAATACTGTAGTAGTAAAAGATTAATTAATGAAATAGAAGTTACAGGCAAATAGAGGACAAACAATAGCTGCATGGAACTGGTTTTGAGTATTTACCATGCTTTTCGTGGTATTATTGCCAAAGGCATAAGTCACTAAAACCAATCATAATCATTATGAAATTGTCAGTCTGATGCCTGCCTCATTTAGGAAGAAGTGTGGATTTCTATATTTTTGTGAAAGTGAGGCAGGAAAAAAAGCTGATTTTTTTCTCCAAACATTTTTTTTATTATTATTATTTTTTTTCTTAAGGATCTCTCATTTTCTTAAGTTTTTGTGACGTGAGGTTTAGGAACAGAGCTCAAAATATGGCAGAGTCTGGGTGTGTTGGGTCAAAGATGTGACTGCCATTCCAATGGAAATCTGTCTGAGGCACAAAACAAGTTTCTGTTTGTGTTTGTTCGGTGGAGACTTGAGACAGTTAAATCTTTTCCAGCTTTGAGCAGGCTTCTGTGCAGGACATTGCAATGACTGGATCTGCTTACTGTAGTCGTCAGTTTACTGACAAACTGTTATTTGTTTTCAAAGCAGATGAGTGTGCAGTAAACCCTATGGGTATATCTCTGAGACAACATCAAAGTTAATTATTCTTTATTGCATAATAGAAACTAAAAGATTTCTTCTCTCACTTAACTTTTAGGAAACTTTGAAGGAAACCCCTGGGGATTTTCTTACCTCATTTGAAATGTTTAATAGCACCTACAAGCTCTATACCCACAGGTGAGGAGCAAAAAGGCTGCTGTCTCCACTGGGGAAATCAGTCTTTCTGCAGCCCCTGAGCTGACCACAAATGGCCATGTCATCTTGTTACCAGCTGTTGGAAACATGACTTTTTTACTAGTTTTCTTACCTGTTTGAAATGTTGGCAGAAGTGGAACATGACATTAGTTGACTGGAAACAGTCCAGGTTCATGGCTAATACCACTGCAAAGGAATATTAGCCTGTCCAAACGAAGAGAAAGCATTTTAGGTCACTGTATTTAAGGAAAAGAATACTTTTTACAAAAGCGAGTTTTTATTACAAGCAAAAAGGTGGATAGCATGTTGGAACTAAACTTGGTCAGAGATTTGGAAAGAGGACATTCCTGAGGTTCCTTTCTTCCTAGTTCTTAGCTCAGAATGGCACATCTCATCGGCAGCTGGACAGAAAGTAAAACCTGGACTGATGTAAACCAAAGAGACAACCGCAGGCAGTTGTTAGAGACCACAGAGCATGACAGATTCTTGAACCAACTGGAGGGATACTTGACCTGGAATAGTGTAATTGTGCTTACTACATTAAGCTGACAAGATAGTGAGATGTTTGCAGTGAAAGTCATCTGCATGACTTGCAGTCCAATGAGAACTCGACCATGTATAATAGAGCTCTCAGCCCATTACTAGTGTGGTAAAGATTATCACCTCTGTCAGTTACAGAATATGCTTACTAGACAGCAAGAGCTGGTTTAATAGTCCTCCTCTCCTTCCGCTTACATTTACTGATATAACTGATTGCTGTATTTCCCAATACAATTCATTAGATCATTTAAAATAATTGGGATTGAAAATGATCTGAAAAATGAGGGAGCTGGAGGTTAGTTTAACTCTGATTATTCTGTAAACGTTTATATTGACATGACTAAAGGGATGAGTAGCCAAACACAGAGGTGGGAATGAAAGGCCAGAGGTTTTTAATCTAGCTGTGTTGCTGAAGCCAGCAACATGTAATGACATTCTCATAAATGCTGTTCACATCCTAGCTTGTAATGAATGTACCAGTAATTTGTGGAGTCAAACAGAGGTGAATTTCACACAACGGAATAGCTCCCATTTAGTAGGAGGTTCTACAGGTCTGTTAGTTGTGCCCTGAGAGCACACAGTGTGTCTTATGTGTGTGACATAAGAATCACCATCCTATTCCCCATGCACTCCTCCCAAACCCTTCTTTTTCCTTCATTTTTAAGATTGTGCATTTTGCTTTTCATTAATGTCTTGTAGAAATGTCTCATCAACTGTAACCACTTTCTGCAGTTTTAGATTGACCCATTTTACAGCTCTTTGTAATTCTTGGGTTTGTGTCACTCCTTTGGTACTTGGAATGTTTCTAGCGAAGGGAACTCTTTTAGAGAGAGGAGACTTGTGGGAAGCAGCTGAAAGAAATGTGTTTTGGGTGTTCTGGGATTTAGGAAGAGACTGTGGGTGAAGCATGGCAGATGTACAAGAATTAAAACTGTAATGCCTCTCTTTGTTGTTTGCAGCTATTTGGGCTTTGGACTAAAAGCTGCCAGACTAGCTATTCTTGGAGCTTTGAACGTGGAAGGTATGTTCATGTGATAAAATATCCAAGATTTTTGAAGAGATGGTTAGACTTAATCTTGTCTCAGTAGCCCGTTTCTTGTGTCTTCCTTTCTGTATTGTATGTTTTTCTATGCTTTCACTGGTATAGATCTGTCCAGAAACAGCCTACTGCTTAGTTGTCTTGTGAGACAGGTGCTTTTCCCTGTTTCCAGGTTCAGCCAGCCATGAGATCAAGTACAAATTCCAGAAGTGCACACATGGGGACATACAAGGACCATATAGGCACGGCCAGCCACAGATGCACAGCTTTACAAGCATCCACAGAAAAACAAAGAGCAGGAACAGATCCTTTTCCTAAGGACTGCTGCTTAGGCCAAACCCACTTCATAGGTCTCTCTGGTATCCCTCTGGCCCACCATGTTCCCCCAGAGCAGCTCCTGTATTCACTGATTAGTCTAGCTTCAAGTCCACAGGCATATCACACTCACTAACCTTAGTGCACACTTGCAGTCCTGAGTCTTTCCAGTCTTTGCCCCAGATTTTAAGTCCTTCCAGTCTTCATGCCCAGAGCTTGGGCCTTTTGTCCAGTCTCTGGCCAGGACATCAGATCTCATCACCTTCTGGATCCTTACTTGCCAGCAGACAGACTTGTGCTTATTACTGGAACATACTCAAAAATAGTTGAGAATAGGGTTTAAGATAGGACAGGCTGCAGTGATTGGTCACCAGGCTCAGACAGAAAACCATACTGACCAGCTGCCTTGTTACATGTGATCGATTGCCTATTGTCTCTTCTATTTTCCCACACTTGCACTTTCCTGATCCCTTGATTCCCCCTTTTTTTAACCTTCCCCTAAACATCCCGTAGGAAATTTTGTAGTCCTACAATCCCCTCAACCATTCTGTAAGAAGCTTGCTTTTTCTGAGAGACCTATACTGGCCATAATAATAATGCTTTCCAGTTAACACTATTTCTGGATGAACACTTCAAGAGTACATTCAGTGGATGGCATATAATGGCCACTGATCAGTGACTTACAAGTTTTTGTCTTCATTGCTCAGTTCTATGTTTGTCTTGGTTATCTGTTCTTTGTTAGGGGTTGTGTATCTGTGTGTTTAATTTATTACCTGTCATTTCTTATGTGGTGAACCACTATTATCCAGTTATCCTTGTACCGTTTACCTCGTTAACAAATGACAAGCCCAGCTGATTTGCAGGACAAAATGGACACAACTTTTCCAGACTGAGACTGGACTTTAATTCATAACCAGTTTGTGCAGCACCCATCAATTTAGATTTCCATACTTTTGTTTAAAGACCTTAATGAAGATGTTTCAGCCTTTTCTGGTTCTGTACTGATTGAGAACTGTTAAATTTTATCCTGAGTCTCCTCTTTGGTGTCATTCCAGCTGTGGATGGACAAATGTTCCGCAGTTCTTGCTTACCAAAGCAGTTGGAGGCAGAGTGGCACTTCGGGGGAGTGAAATACCGGTATGGTGGCAACAAAGAAGGTAAATTAAGGAGACTTGTTCCTTCTTGTAAGATGTCTTGTCTTCAGAATCTGAGTTTTTCCTTGGCAAATACCCCATCAGTTGGGTTTTGAAGGACACCTGTCCAGTCATAGATGTGGACTTTTGGTAGAGCCAAAAAAACCTCTGAAGCTGTAAGAATCATAGTACAAATGCTACCTTTATAGGAACTGTTAAGAGTTACTTGCGCAAATGAGAGAGGTTTTACTGAGGCTTTGAGCTAAGTGTACCGTGGCTGTGTTAGGGTACAAAAAGTCGTAGGTCAAAGTGTGTCATAGAATCGTAGAATAGCTTGGGTTGGAAGGGACCTCTAAAGGTCATTAGGTTGCCCAGAGAAGTGGTAGATGCACCATCCCTAGAGGCATTCATGGCCAGCCTGGATGTGGTTCTGGGCAACCTGATCTAATTGAAGATGTCTCCCCTGCTCATTGTGGGGGGCTTGGAACTAGATGATCTTTAAGGTCCCTTCCAACCCAAACCATTCTACCATTCTGTGACCACAGAACAATGGGAGTTTTGCCTGATGTGGACGAAGCTTTTCATGCACCTACACTAGTTTGTGTATATTGCTATGATCTGCTATAACCAGTTCCTCCTGATGATGGTGATTTAGGGTCCTTGCCTACGTGCAGGTGCCATGCTGGATTACAGAGGGATATCTAAGCTCTTAATTCTGCTGATGCTTTAGTCTCTGCTTCTTCCCTTTTTCATCCTGTTGCTACCAATTTTTTCCATCTCTGGGTATCCTCTTTGGCTTACCCCATCTATGTCTTCCCTGACAGGAGAAACAGGATTCAAGCCTTGCTACTTGGAAGTACTCAAGGTTGTCAAAGGGAAACTGCACCAACCAGATGAGATTCGTGGACGTTCCTTCTATGCTTTCTCGTATTACTATGATCGAGCAGTTGACACCAACCTAATTGGTAAATTGGTTTGGGATAATCTACTACTTCTGAGCGTGCCCATCAGAGTCTAGACAGAGGAACCTTGGAGGCTGTAGCCTTAGCGAGCAGGCAAAGGGAATGATGTAGAGGAAGGAAACACACAAAATGCCTTGAGGGAATGAACATACATCCATCAATGCAGTTTAATGTTCCGAATTCAACAGATGAGACTTGTGCTCTTAGCTCCACTTGTACTTGCAGCTCTACCTTCTGTTACTAACAGATCTCACTCCTTGCCCAGCACTACTTAGTTCCAATCTAGGGTAAATTTAGGTGTAGAACACAAATGATGACGTTTTCTTATCTCTTCCTTTTCAGATTATGAACAGGGAGGTGTTTTGGAAGTGAGAGATTTTGAAAGAAAAGCCGAAGAAGGTAATTGTCACAAGACCTGGGAAACTGGTGTGGATGAGAAATAACAAAAGCATGAATGTATATGCAGTACATGTGTGAGTTTGATAAAAAAAGGTCTATTTAACTTCTATTCCACTTACACCTTCCATGTTGTTACTTATGTCACTTACCTTTTATTAGCCAACACCTGCAACTGCTGCAGAAGAAAGTACTGATAGAGCAGTGAGGGCAAACAAAGTATTGGCAGCTTTGCAGTTCTGTTCAGGAGGGGAGGAGATGTCTGTACAAAGGAAAATGAATTTGCTGTATCAAGACCTCCTGACAAACTGCAACAGCGTGAGTTTAGGAGAGTGTGGACTACTATAAGTGTATCATCTCTAACAAAATGGAGGGAGAGAGTAGAGGTTGTTTGAGTCTGACAGCTTCTTCTGCATTCCTTTCCCTCTCCCCTACTTTTTCCTGAATGCTTGCTCTAGTTTTATACTTCCTGTGAAAAAAGCTGCCGCCTTGCCATGCAGCTGGTACCTAAGAACAAGACATTACCTCTGAGTTGGGATCATTCTCATGATGATTACTATACTGTATTTTCCACCAGAAGGTGCTTAATTATGTAGCTCAGGACTGACATTTCTCTAAAACAGATATTTTTTTTTTCAGTTAATCTCCCTGGAAACTCAAGATGGTTTTGAATAGGGGGATCAGGCTCTAAAGCTTGAGCATGTGTTGGTTGTTTTTTTCTCCCTGTATATTGAGAGAGCTTATTTCCAGAGATGCGGCTTTTATCTAACACCATCAAACCATTTATTTAGCTCTAGAACATCAGATCAGTTCTCTGATCCTAAATTAATGTTCTTCTTTCTCATCTCAATAGTAGGAGGATGCTGCTTATTAATTGCTAAAAAGAAGCTCTTGATATTTGTAGAACAGAGCAGTAACAATAGGTCTAGAAGGCATCTCCTAGTGTAAATCCATTTCCCAGTCATAGTCACCCTTGCTAGGGAATCTTGACTTAGCTATAGTGAGGCAGTGGTTGGCTGGGCAGTAGCTTTATCCGTGTCCTTGGACATATATGGTTGGAAAAAAATGAACAAAGCTGCCATCCTGGAAGATAGAATCTGTTACTGCAGCCATCCTTGGAGACTAGGCAAGGCAAACACATGATCCTGTGTTCTTGGTTGATAATCTACCAGCTCCCTGCCAGTTATCAATTGAGCAGAGATTCAGACTCCAAAAGAGCTATGTGGATGATGCTGCTGTTAAGAGAAACTGGAAGCACTGTCTGCTTTATTCCCTAACATTACAGAACAGCTGTGTAGCATGTACTGTGTGTCCTATGTACCTGTTAATAGAAGTGGGTGGCTTGCTTCAGGTTGGTTCAAGTGTACAATGTGGATAAAAGTTCTTATTTTGCTGAGATCTGAAATCCCTCCTTCTTTTTGTTTTTTCCTTCTCCAGTCTGTGATAACATGGAGAAGTACAACTCAGCCAGTCCTTTCCTCTGCATGGATCTTGTGTACATCACTGCTTTGCTAAAGGAAGGATTTGGATTTAGGGACAACACACTCTTACAGGTAAGAAAACCACAAAAGTTAAATTGCAAAGCCCAGCTTCCCAGTCTCTGTATCAATCAACATGCATTAGCTGATTTTTCTGGCTAATTATCAACTGAGTCTTTCCAGGGTTGTTATACGTAGTTGCTGTCATCTGTGAAACATGAAACTAGAGAACTGTCAGGAACAACTTCTTTTTCTTCCTTTATAGTTAACAAAGAAAGTGAACAATGTAGAGACAAGCTGGACTTTGGGTGCTACCTTTCACCTGCTGCAGTCTCTGGGAATCACTTACTGAGCTGTGACATTTCTGCTGACTACAGCATTTCTGAAAGGCTGAGAAAGCAATTGAGACCTCCAGGTACATTGTTCAGCTGGAGCTGGTCACAGAGCAGAACATGGACCAAAGCTATAGCACAGATCTTCACCCCAGACTGGCATCGTGCATAATGAGAGTTGTTACAGTATGATTTATTAATTGTGATTGCCATAAGTGATCCAGAATCTACCTTCTGAAAGCCAGCAGGCCTAAACTCCAGCAGAGTATTGCAAGGGGCTCAAAGCCAGCTTTCACCAGCACCTTTGTTTAGCCTCCCATTGCTAGAAGCAGAGTACCTGTGTGGTGGCAGACCACAGACACTTGGCTTCCCATCTCCCTTTTATTTTAAACATGCATAACTTAAGTTTGCTTGTGAGATTTTAAATACAGAAATTCCAGGTGGCATCAACAGTCATTCAGAGAAAGGTGAGTAACTCTGGATGCTGCCAGCCTCCCTGTTCCAAGTACCTGGCTGTTAGCTTAGATAATGCGTATGCAAGAAGACTCCAGTCTTTCAAGAAGGGGTCTGCTGTAAGTGCACTTCAGGCATGGGTTTGGGAAAGGTGTGGACTGTGCATAATTTAGACAGTAATCATCTCCTGAGCAGAATGCATGCCTGAGTCCCTTTTTGCTGCCTTTTGCAAGCCTGTGCAGCTGTACTGTGCATCTGGCTACCAGACCTGATCATTCATTTAGGGTGTAGTTGTAACACAGACTTGTGCTGGCACAACCAGGCAGCAGTGCCAGCTATTTAAGTTCTACTGCCAAAAGTACTTGTCACATTACACTCACAAGGAAATGAAGGGTGCAGTCAGGTGAAAGGGCTCATCTGATTGATAGCTCACTTTGCGGTGAGAGGCAGTTCTGCTGCTCTGCTCTCAGCAAAGCACTCCCACAGCTTTCTTTCCTCTGATGCTGGTGCTGCTCCCGTTCCTCGAGGACTGGATTCCCAACACCAAAAGTGAGTTAAATCAGATCATTAAAGGGTCAAGTCTAGGGCTAGCACAAAGGAAAGAGGCACTGCAAAGCCTGGAGAGACCTTTTGGGCCAGGGAGCTGTTAGAAGGCCACAGCCCACTTTGTAGGAGTGAGCTCTAAGGTGTGGTTTCCCATCTGAAAGTTCAGGCTTACCACTTCCTGTGCTGTCCTTAGAAACCTGCTCTGAATGCAGAGCTGTGGGGACATAGGTTGTTTATGCAGCTGTTTGATAGACCAGTATAGGAAGAGAGCGGAATTAGCATCAGAAACAGAAGGAGAGCAAGAGCAGAAGTAGCTTTACTTTCTTATCCCTTGTCCATTTGAAATTGGTCTAAACTTCATTTCTGTTGAATTTATTGTAGCATAGTTGGATCCATGAAGTAGTATATGCAGCCCTGCATTGCTCTGGAGTTATTTTTAATATATACAGCAGGTCTTTAGGAAGAGTGTGCCCAGTGCAGGGGTTGCAGCTGTTGAGGAATCCCAAGACTTCTGCCAGGACAGCATGCAGCTATTTGAGTAACAATTTGAAGTGAACCTTGCCATCACCTTCACACCAAACACACAGAAGCAATGCAAGATCATGTGTCTTGTCCTATAGGCTAGAAAGCTAGTCTGTAGGATCCTGGGTTTCTTGTTTCATTGGCTGTAGAGAACATCAAGATTTCTCAGATACCTTGAAGCTTTAAGTGCAGACCTTGCATTGTCCTAAGGAGAAATGGCTGTGGAGATAACTTTTTCCACCCCATAAAATAGTTGGCAGCTGGCTCATCAAAAATTAGTATCTTCTGCTCACCATGGAATATGTAAGGTAAAGATTAATTTTCCCCAGTCGTAAGAGCAGAGACATATTACTCATGTGACTCAGGGAAGCTTTTATCCACTGATCTCGTGATGAGCACCTCCCAGTCAGGCATTTGCAGTTACTTGTTTGCTGTAACACACCTTTCCCTCTTCTATAAAACCAAAGACTGCCCTCAAGATACCTTCTCTGCAGATTGCATTTGAGAGTAATTGGTAATTCCAAGCAATAGAAGGAGGTACTGCACTCATGCCCTTACTACAGACTGCCAAGCAGTTTGGAGACTTAGGAATTTGCCTTACGGTGAACACCATGTCCCTTCTTCTAATTAGCAGCACAAGTTTGACTGTAGCTGATGAAGCTTTTTCCTTTTATCTCAGGTTTGACGACACTAGGGTGCAAGGCCTGCTTTTGATTGAACAAGCTCAGTCCCAAGGGCTGGGGGTGGAGCTACCTGTATTTGTCCCACCCCTGACACTTTGCTGTAAATTCAGGCTGTTTCTTCGGAACACAAAATGCTCATCCTACCCGTACTCCCCCTTACAAGAATCTGTTCTGAGATCCATGGTGGGAAATTCCTCAGTGTCACACCAATCTTCTGTTCCTTCTGCACTGGGAGGTTCTGTTTGAAGAAAGTAGTTGTGTCCTCTTCTTAACCACAAACATTTCTTAAGCCCCTTCCTAGCGCTTGGCAAAACTTAGTTTATCATCTGATCTGCACAAGGTGACTGCAGGTGCATTCGTTTTGTCTTCAGTGAACAACTGTATTCACTTTTGTATTCTCAGAGAACACAAAATAGAATGCAGTGGTTGCCAGCGAGGCTGCATTACTCCTGAGAACTAGCTAATTTAATAATCCAAGAGTCTTCTTCCGGTCTGAGCCAGTACTATGACACATACATACTACATCCTGGGCTAAAAGCTGTAAGCAGTGAGGCTGTACTTGAAGCAGGAAGGGAAAGGGACAAGCAGCAGCAGCATTTCTGCCAACTGAACAGACATTAGCCCTGAGGCGTACTTACGGGTTTGGTTTTGTCTGAAGGGAGAATGGTCTAGAACAGGATAGATACCATGAAGAAGTTTCTTTTCTATGTTCTTTGCCTGACTCTGCTACTACAGATGCTAGGTGGGAGCATCAGCTTCCCAGTACCAAAGCTGCATTAAATCTGAATGCTCAGGGCCTTCCTTTGTCAGTGGCACTATTCATTAACAGAAACAAAACTGCTGCTTTGTATCAGGGGCCTGATCCTGCAGTCATGAGAGAAACAGAAGCTCTGCTCAAAGGTTTTTCTTTCCAGAAATTGCAGCACTGAGCCCTTGCTGTTTACATCTGAACTACTCAATGTGGGTAGGGGAATTAGAGAAGCCAGTCAATTCCTCACACCCTCGTGCAATGAGATTATTTATTAGCTTAACTAAAGACTTAAGCAGCCTTTTAGGAGAAGAGTTATACTTGCAGCCCTGTTTTTTCTCTCCTCCTTCATAACACCTTTTAGCCAGTCACTAGCAGGAACTGCCTAATATGAGTGACCGAACAAGCACAAGTAATGGCTTTCAGTTCAAAACTTAAGTTTCATTCTTTCTGCTGTTAATTCCTGATACTGGTCAACCAGATGTGAAAATCTTGCCCATGGGCAGTGCTCACTTAATTTTCTGAGTGTCAAATGCCTAATCCAGGAGGCTGATGTTTAGAACCTAAAACAGAATATTTTGAATGTCTATTTTAGTAATTAAAGCATTTTTAACAATATTCACCATGTTGTGGTGCAGTTTTCTTTCCTAGATATTATTGTTAATTTGCATCTCTTTTCCATGCAGCCCTTAAGACTGTTCTGCAAGAAACCCCATTATTAAATAATACACTAAGAGAGGGGTGGGGTAAAGGGTGAGAGACAGATTAAAGCTTTAAACATATCTGCCACCATGAGTTGTCTCCCTCTGCTAAACACTACCCCTCCTTTCTGAGTCCAGGCAGCACTAAGAGCCCAGGAGTGATGCTGCAGTTCTAGAAATCAAGTCAGAGAAAACTGAAAGTAATTAAGCAGTAAAAATTGTAGCTGGCACAATTCAGCACTGGGCTTGCAATTATTTCCACCTCAGTCTTCAACCCAAGAAGCCCAAATTGAAGGCACTCTGTACAGATTGTTCTGGGCTGAAGACATCATGGTACTACAGGAAGAGACCCTAAATCCTCTTGAGGAGAGCAGATGAGAGACAACTTTTGCATAAATCCATGGATGACAGCTCAATCCCTCAGTTTTATTGTTAAAATAACACAGTTCAAAGATTCAAGTCAGTCATTGGCCTTGTAAGGGCAACATGTTCACAGGCAAGCTGCTGTTCCAAACTGACAGCACATCACTTGCTGGCAATAGCCATGATTTGCTCCTAAAAGAGGAGAAGAAAAAGGTAAGTCATTTGTAAACTAGTAAGAAACAGATATTCTAGAAACCATTCTCTTTTTCCTTTTACATATATAGGCAACAGTTTTGTCAGCCTTTCTACCCAAGTGCAGAGCACTCTTCCTATACACTACCAAATTAAGGAAGTTGCGACATTCCTTCCGAAGCAGCAGAAAACAGAGGTGTTACCACAGGTTCTGTGCTCAGGGAAGAGGTCTTAATTTGGTTTTCTGCTTTAAACTGAGTAACAAAAAAAAAAACCAACACCCCTCTGAGCACTGAAGGAGCAGCAGCAGCAGCATAGCCTTTCAGTGCAACTACTAAAGACATCTTGGCAGTGGCAGCTACCACACCTTAGGATTTGCTCCTCTAAGAACACTATCATGGTTGAACAGTGGCTGTAACACAAAGGAAACAGGCCACCTGTGTTTAATATGAAGAAGGTGACTTGATTTGTGGAATAAAACATTCAAACCCAGAAATGAGGGTTTGAACCTCATGAAAATCCAGTGAAGGAAATCAGAACTTAGGCAGACAGGCTGCAATTAGGGTCTGTGTTTAAGACTGACCCGTCTCAATACTGCCCTCCTCAGGTAATTTCCATTAGAGAGACTTGCACTTCTGCCATAAGGGAACAATTTCATAAGGCACAAAACAGCACAGAAACAGGTAACTCGTTTGAGCTGCACACCACATCTGTCAAAGTACCTGATGTCTTCTTCTTAGTGAAGATGAGTCTTCATAGCACTGGGTTTCATAGGGCATTTGTGGAATACAGCTTAAGTTCCACATTGTCATGCCATAGCAAAATAAAGCCAAAGACTACTAATGACTTCTAACCCCTAACTACTGATACAGAGTATAGACATTTAGATCCCTTATCTTCTCTTGTGCTGCAGGAGAAAACAGTTGCGACTGAGCCATCCCTTATTTAGGAACTCCTCCAGTTCAACTGGGACACAAAACCTCAGTTTGAACGTGATGCATTTTCCCACCAAAAATGTTTCATTTAAAAAAAAATAAAAAAAAAAAATCTTTACAGCTTGTATATGTTTCAGGAATATCCTGGACTCTTCCTACAGCCTTCACAAAAGGGAGGTTCTTACTTTGATAGGAGGCAGGGCATTTGTTGCTTGCAATCCCCATGTCCTCAACAATACCAAGGGAGCCAGCTTCGTGGAGTAAAGCCTCTTTAGCACATCAATAGCAGCTATCAAGGAGACATTGTGCCTCTGACGCTCTGTCTCAAACTTTAAGAGATGTTTTAAGGACCCTGGAAGAGATAATTGAATGCTCCTATTAAAACAATTGTGCCTCTTATCTACAGTCTTACAGCAGTCTTCACTGGCAACTGAAAACACAGAGAGCAGAGAAATTATCCATCTTAATAAAGGCCAGTGCTCTTCATCACCGCTTCTTTAGCTATCATGCTGCAGGTTTTTTTTTTAAAGCAGCTTTGAGGTTTGTGGGATGAAAACTGCATCCAGGACTCTCTAACTGCTCTACAGCCAATGAACATCAGAATTTGCTTCTTGCTTGTTTTGCTTCTAAGATGCTGGTGCCTTTCAAACACAAGACAGCAGCACGCTTAACCTGCAGTAGAGGTAATGCTTGTCCTGGTGTTAGCAGCAAAGGCCTGTAAGACCAACCATCTCACTGCCCTGTCAGTGTCTTGGGTCCTTACCCAGATCATTCCCATTGAAGGCTGCAGCACTGAGGTGATGAGCTAAACACACAATATCACCAAAGCCCAGGTTTACACCTTGTCCTGCAAGTGGATGGACTCTGTGCGCTGCATCCCTGGAGCAAGAGAAGGCAGAAATTTATATCCCTTCTTGAAGAAAGCCATAATGGCAGACAAACCCCAGAAGGGTCAGTATAGCACCCCTCACCTCCTCGCAATGAACACCTTACAGCAGCACACAATTCACCAAGTACCTCTCTGCACGCTATGCTGAACAGCCTGACTGCCTCTCCAGTTGTAAGAAGCAAGACAAAAGAAAGATAACAAAAGGCAGCTCTGAAAGGAAAAATTATGAAGAGGTGACTAGCCAAAGTCCTCTCAGCCCATGTGTGGAACAGGCCTTGGTGTTTTTGTAAGTGACCTGAGCACAACAGGAGGTATATTATATCATTGCCACATTTCACAGACTAGAGAGACATCAAGAACACACAAAAGTGGGATATCATCGAATAGAAACAAAATCCAAGTCCTTTTATGAGGAGACTTACTAACAAAGGACAAAGCCAGACATATTGATAAGGGAGTCTTAGAGAAATTAAATAAAGTTTGGGTATGAAATGTAATACCATTTAACAAGCTATAAAGCACAGCGTGCTCCCAGTCACAAAGTGGCTCACAAATTGGAAAGATGAAAAGCATCCCAAGTATAATCCAGCATCACAGAACTACTGTAAGCAACCAGTGTATTGCAGCTGTGGCAGAGAAAAAGTACATCTAATCTCAGAATGCAGAAGATGAGATATTTTCTTGTTTCTATAGGCCACTGTACATTCCTATGACATAGGAATAGGAATATATATGACATAGCCTATGACATTCCATCCAGAATAATTCGTTAGTTTTGTAATTTATTTCAAGAAGGATGAGTTGAAAATCTCAAACTGGTACACAGAATGGATGCTAAAATATTTGGGCAAGTACGGGGTCAGCATGAGATACTGGACTGTTTTACTGGACTACTCAAACCAGGAAAGGGAAATAATTATAACTTACATTGAAAGCTCACACAATGGAAGATTGCTTCTCACACAAAAAGACTTTGTTGGCACAACAGCACATGGGCCTCAATAGTGTCAAACTGAAACCACAGATTATTTCTAACGTCTAATTTGTTGATGCTGCACTCGCATCACTTCTAATCACATTCAACTGACTCACATGAGGGCTGCCGCTCAGGACCTTACCCAATCAAGGCCACGCGGTGCTGGACATACTCTGTTGCATGCCCCATTCCAAGAGGGAACATGGCTCTGCTCTCTGGGTCCACTTTAGCAATGCTTGGGGGCAGCTGACGGACTGCACTCCCTGAGGGCCTCAAGAATGAAAGAGCAGATCGAAACATGGCCCCAGCAGTGTCAATGAAGTCAGAGTGGTTTACATTGCTCCACTGAAAAAACAAATAAACCTTTACATGTTAACCCAAACCAGACATACAAAAGAATCCAATTGAAAAAATCTAGATGAGCTCCAAATACTGCATTTTAACAATCTGGACAAAACTATACATAAAAGATATTATCTTAAAAATTTTAGAACATAGAGGCTTCCAACTAGGATGAGTTTACCTTTCCCACCTTCTGGAAATTTATTTCAACTTCTTGTAACTAACCTAATTCAATCCCAGGGGTTCATTCCTTCTTTGCTAAGTGCCTTTGAGTATCATCCTCACCAGGGGAAGCAACTTAAGAATCCACCTCTTCCATTACTATCCCTTAAGCTGTAGGGTTCCATTATATTTCTCGTATTACAACAAAGCCTCATACCTGCCACAAGGCTGATACTCACAAAGGCAGAGTTGATGCTATCCACAAAACTTTCCTCATCCATAGTGAGAAGTTCCGATGCATGTTCATGAGATGTAGACCAGACCAGAGAGCTGGCGGTGTCAGACAACTAGTTCAAGAGAATGTCAAGAGTAAGTATCAAGAGAAAAAGAAGCAAAAATAAATTATCAGTGCAGAGATCTCCCACTGCCCTGCCCCACACCAGTCCCTCTGCATATACTCTTCCAGTCCAACTTGCTGCAAGTAGGAAATACTAAGGATAAACTGAGAGGGCAGCAAGGGAAAAAAAAATGTTTTAACTGAAAAGTAAAGTGTAGGGGGATAAATTCTTAAGAGACAGCAACACCAGAGAAAGGCCCAGTCAGGAACAGAATTACTAGAAAAGAACAGACTAAACATAATAATTAAAAAGTAATAAATAAATATGGAGACAAGAAGTCATCTTACCGGAAGAAGTGCAATTGGCCCTGTGGGAAGGAACCTCTGCCATGCTACGTTATTGTTTGTGGCCTACAATGGAAAAAAAACCCCAAGCGGACACTTATCAATTAGAGACCTGGATCACCTGCTTAAGCTGTTCACCCGCTTATGGAAGAGTCAATTAACAGAATTTCACCTCAGACAAATGAAGAGTTGCCACCACAGCTGACTGGTCATACTGATGCTCAATGTTCTTAATTTCGGCTTCCTTCCGGACTATGGAGTTATGACCATCTGCACCGATCTACAAAACAAAGAGATAAAAAGCAACCTCTTCAGCAACTCCTAAGAAAGCCAATATTCCAGTCTATAAACCTCAGCCTGCACAAAGACATTTTTTGTTTATTCAGAAAAAAGGTTGCCCAAAAAACCAGAAGAGGTGGCCCCTTCTGCTCTTGTCCAATTCAGCACAGCCTTCTTGCGTCAGGCACCGTGTTCCATAGCATCTCTGACAGCGTTAGCCACTCACCTCTTTCAAGCCCTCCACTTGGGTGGAGCGGCACACATGGAATCAGAACCAAATCCAGGGGAAAGGACTTGGGAGAGAGATGATGCCTGATCAACAGAAATGAAAAGCTTCGTTACCAGCAGTTTGGCCTGAAGTCTGCGTCCATCAGCTAACTCAATTTGGACCCAAGGGCTTGTGCCACAGCTGTGAGAGGGGAGGGGCCACGTATACCCCACTGCTCTGCTCCCGTAGAAAACCTCCACCCGGTCTGATGGGAACACAAAGTACCACGGTCACACCATCATACAGGTACAAAAAAAGGAAACATAACTACAAAAGCAAAGGCCACACGTGTCTTACTGGCACTGTAAGACCTGGCCCTACAGTTCTCATGGTACCCTAAAAGATCAAACCTGGCCAACCTTTTGTCACTGCAAGGCCCACTCTGGATAGAAAGCGACAAATCTTTTAATTAAATCTATTTTTGGAGAGACTGTGTTCTGGAGAACTATGTATGAAACTCCTTTTGTGCTCTGTAGCCTTTGGAACACAGATTCCTCCCTCCCCCCTTAATTCAAGAAACTACCTATGTCTCAGAGTTATCAGAGCTACTCATTAACTTTTTGCTCCTCTAACTTAGAGCACACAACAGAAGGCAAGTAACTGAAAGCTCTCTGCAGGAAATAAAATATTAAAGAAGTTGACCAGTACCTGCTACTGCATCTAACTGTTTTGTGAGAGCAGACATAATGACATCATTCTCCACTATGTAACCAATGTCTTCTAAGTCATCTTTCTCAAAAATGATCATGGCTTCTGAACAAGCATCCCATACCTACAAAGGAAAAACACATTACATGAAGCTACACGATGAAAAAGTGCTTCTCCTTCCAGGGACTATGAACGTATCCATCTTAACAGGAAAGGAACATGGCAATCTAGAAATACAGAACTAGAGGAAACATCCAGGATTACTGTCTATTCCCAGCAACTGAAGTACATCACAGAATTCCTTTCATACAATGATCTGGCTGCATCTCAAAAACTAATTGTAAATAAAGTTTTTTATCCCTCCTTCTTTCCTACATAATCAGCACATAAAGCTCCCCTACCACCTTGCTGTGGGTTACCCCAGCAGACAGCTCAGCCTCATGCAGCGCCTCTCTCACTCCCCCACAGTGGGATGGGCAAAAGAATTGGAAAAGTGAGGTAACTCATGGGTTAAAATAAAGACGATTTAATAGGTAAAGCAAAAGTTGTACGTGGAAGCAAAGCAAAACAAGGAATTCATTCACTACTTCCCAGGTGCTCAGCCATCTCCAGGAAAGCAGGTCTCCATCACATGTAACAGTTACTTGAGAGGACAAATGCCATTACTTCAAATGTATGTATGTCTGTGTGTCCATGTGTTTGTGTGTGTATGTGTCCTTTCTTCCTTTTGCCAGCTTTTATTGCTGAGCATTATGCCATGTGGTGTGGGGTATCCCTCTGGTCAGCTGGGATCAGCTGTCCCTGCTGTGTCCCCTCCCAACTACTTGAGTACTCCCAGCCTGCTCACTGGTGAGGTGGTGGGAAAGGCAGAAAAGGCCTCGACTCTGTGTAAGCACTGCTCAGCAATTGCCTGTGTTATCAACTGTTTTCATCACAAACCCAGAACACAGCACTATACAAGCTGATATGAAGAAATTAACTCTATCCCAACCAAAACCAACACACACCTCTACTTTTACTTCCTGGCAAGTACCTCTGCCTCAATATCTACAGCTTCCATTAAGAATAAACGTTTCATCTTGTAATATTAAGACTGAGGATGGGAACTTGTGATTAGACTGCTACCCCAAAAAAACTAACAGGAATCGTCATAAGCATAACCTGCCCTTTGCCAAAGTAAAAAAAAATTGGATCATTAATGTAAGTACTTCTAAGAAATTACAAGAGACAGACATACAGTATATTTGCAGCCCTAAGTAAGGCACCTGCATTCGCTGGAACGGTTTGAGTCTCAGGCTGTAAACATGATCCCAGGCACCAAAACCTGAAAAAGGACACAAATGTATAGAAATACAGGTTCACATCTGACACTGAGACCCAAACAAAATTTCTCCCTCCCTGTCTATCAATGCCCAGACTCTGTCTGCGCCATCCCTAGAGAGGGCCAGGTCTGCCTCAATACTGTCATAGCTCCAGCATCACATTATTTTACTGTTAACACAGGCCAGCAGAAAAGAACCAAGTGCTTTCCATGGACAATTCAACAGTCAACTCTTACTGCCCCACCACTGAGTAATAAAACAGACACACAAATGCATGGCCATCATTGTTTAAAACATTTCTTTCTCCATAAGGAATCAAGGCTCAAGTCTTTAAAATGAAAATTAATCAGAAGTGAGTTACCAAACTACAGAGCACTAAGTATATGCATCTTTTGTGAACACAGCATTCCAGATGCTGTAGATAGCACCTCACAACATCCTGCTGAGCTAACGTCACAAATAATTATATAACAGATCAGACCAAGATACCAGATACCCTGTTATCAATTTAATTTAATTAATCACCACAACTCAGCATACAGCATACTGAAAGACAAAAGCACACAATTCTGTTGAGTTTAGGATGAAGGCAGCACATGTTCAAACGGGTTTTGTCAAAATCAAGTTGAAAGCAGCTCAAACATACTGTTAAAAACACAAACAGTAGCAAACATACTTACTGCTTAGGAGGGCTGCTGATCCTGGCGATATAGAACTGACTCGGTTACTGTAGGTGTCTGGCACATGGTTGTATTCTTTCCGAGGACCAGCCTCCAGCAAAGCGATCTTCTTATCGTGGAAGTGGATATCGTGCCCTAAAATAAGCAAATACACGCTTTGCTACAATGTTCCTGCCAAAAATCTCATTCCTTATTCCTGTATCAGTAACGGCTATATGTTTCTGTAATAAGTCAAGAGTAGTTGCAAAACTCAATAAAGAAATGCATTTATGATACAGGTTTTGACCAGGCAAGTAAACTTCCGTATTTTGAAACTTCCTGACAACAATCCTGCTACTGAGACAGACAAACCTTTTGTAGTTAAAGCACGGATTAAAAGTTCTCTTTCTGTACAAAGTTCACATTTTTGTATGAATTTGTGCCTAGCTTGTTATGCAAGTTCATTATTGAAGCATTAATGGGCAAAGTCTGCAATGCAACTCCATACTCAGAACACATTTTTCAGGGCTTAAACATAAATTCACCACTTAGAACAGGAGATCAAAATAAAACTTCTGTGCTCCTTAGCAACTACATTAATGTTTTCTTTATCCCTATATGCTGATAGTGGGATAGCACTGGCAGTTTAGACTTCTACTTTCAGTTAAAGAGAACTGAAAAAGAATATAGAGATGACCCAAGTAGAGTAAATCACACTATCTGACTGCTATGGCCACAGAACGGTATCCTTAGAACATGCAGAGTTTGTGCCTAATACTGGGAGTATCCTGAGCGTTTTCTAGATCATGCATAACATAACCTCAACTCTTCAAAAGTCTCAAACCTGCATGTTAGCCTCAGGAATCACTGCTGGGGGTGGGGAATCCTTATGCTATTTGATTTCCACTGTGGTCAACAACACAAGCACAACAGTAAGTGTGCAAGGTAAACCCTTACACTTCCACTTACTGCTCAAGACCTTTGCTCCCCCTCTACTTTACACGCTTTTCTTTAGGTTTCTGTCACTCTTACACCTTCTGAAATAATGTTACAAATAAACTGACAGTATTCTCAGGATCTTTAGTGATATAGAGCAAGCACAAATCCACTGAATGCGGTATTCCACTGTTTAAATTACAGGGTTAGAAAATAATTGATTTCTCTGAATCAAGCCTAGGATCAGAAAAATATTTTCAGCAATGGCTGAAATTATGCACTGGCAATTTAGGGGTGACTATGTTTGACAGAATCACAAGTAGCCTACAGAATTCAAAGTAATGTCTGCATTAATATATAAATACATACACACACACGTATAAATAGGACATGGCTCATCACAACGATCAGCTAACCAAACAGCTCCAAGTCTGCTTTAGACTGCTGTCACAAGAAGATGAAGGAATAAGGAAACTCTACAAAAGGATCTTAAGCGATAACTACATAGTTACCTCACACTACCACCAACACAGATTAGTTAATTAAAGTCGAATTATAAAAGCAGCCTATATACCACATGGTGAACCGTGTGGGTTTGGGGAAAGCCCCGGTTTGCAGTTTCCGACACAAAACCCTCGATAGCAGAACTCGCACAACGCGGTGCGGGAGATCCGAACACCTCCGTGACCTCTGCACCAGGGGCGGGAGGAGACACCGCTTCCGGCTGTGCGGCAGCGACTGCAGCCCCGCGGGGCCGGCACCGGGCCGGGCCGATGGCACAGGCAACACCGACCGCGCTGGGCGAGAAGGTCACCGGCTTACCCAGCACGGCGGCCATGGCGCTCCCGACCATGCCCCCGCCCGACACCACCACATCGTAGAGCGGCGGGGCGGCAGCAGCAGACCGGGACGATAACGGAGCCCGCCGGCCGGTCAGCAACCGCCCACCGAGAGGAGCCAGCAACCCCCGACCACACACAGCCGCCATCGCTGCGGAAGTGACCCCACACCTTGGAACGGAAGTACCTCCGGGAAACCATGACAACACGACGCGCCTAGGGACGAGCGCTGCACAACACACCTCTTCCCCAGGGCCAATGAGCGAGTAGCGGGTGCCTCCGTCTTGGAGTCTGATTGGCTGTTGAGGCCGAAGAGGCGGGCCTACGGCGCTGCCGGCTTCGCTGATTGGTGGGAAGCTGAATAAGTGCTGTTGGAGGGTTGAGGCGGCGGTCTGCGGGTGAGGCTCCATCTCGGTGGTGGGGTTCAGGTAGTGCCGGGAGAGCGGCGGTTGAGGTTGTGCCCTCGAAATGGGTATCTCCATTTTGTTTTCCTTCCAGGTGACACGGCATCCCCTCAGGTTGTAACGGACTGGCTGCTGTGCCTCCTGCCACCGGGCGAGGAGCTGGGAACAGCCTGTCGGGATGGGGGGCCAGCAGTCTCCGTTAGAGCCGGACTTACTGCACCAGGCAAAGTTATGGAATGATCTCGGGGCATCCGAAGAGGAGGAGGAGCTGGAGGGTTTCAGGCAGGAGACAACAGTCCTGCGTGACAAGCTGTGGGAGGCTCTAAGGTAGGAATGGCACCCGGTAAGGATGGCAGAATGGCATGTGGGATTCCTACTGCTTCTGAAGTGGAGCATGAAGTCCCAAGATGCACATATATAGTATCAAAACACTGACCACAAGCACGAGGGGATGAGGCCAGTAGGTGCCCAGATAAGCAGCGTTCACATAAAATGTGAACAGCACAAATCCTGTTCCTGCTCATCACCTAGTCATGCTTAAAATTTGCCAGCAGGTCACACGTTTCACAGCATCCACCATTCAGAGCTGTGGTGTCTCCAACACAGGGCTTTCAGACTTCTTGTCTTTCTTGGTGAAGTTCACTAGCAGGTCACACACACACGCACTCTTACAAAGGAAATAATGTATGAAGAACAGAGTGCAGCAATCACCAGGCAAGTGTATGGACCAGGAGCACATTTACACAATTGGCACCTTCTGTTTCCCCCCTTTTCCTCATTTTCCTGTACTCGTTCCACCCTTATCCATCTCAATCCTTCATTTTACCTGCATTTACTCCTTCCCTAAATACCTTGTTTTACTCTGTTTCATAATCACTCTCAAACATGCCCACAGAAGTTTGCTATTTCAATGAGATCCAGGACAGTCCTGGTTTGTTCTTTTTTTTTTCTTGCAGTCAATTATATGGTCTTCCTATCTACAAAGTTTCCAGCTGAACCTCTTAAGAATTGCACTAATGCAGTTCATTGCAATGGCTCTACCATCAGCGTCTTGGGAATGCTGGTGTTTGGTGCAGTTTGTTAAGATTTGTGTGCCTAATTTATTGCCTGTCCTGAGTTTGTCTTTAATATTAAGTTGGTATCAGCCAGATAACCAGAAAGTTCCAACTTTAGGGATTACGTGTAGCTTTTTCTGACAATAGAGTGCTAGCAGCAAAGTAAACTGCATTACAAAGCTAAGTAGGCATAACCACCATTTCATACATGGAAAACAGAACCAGACAAAGCTCTGTTCACCAACTTTGGTAGCAAAGCAAAATATAGAGCCTGAAAATGATAAACCTTAAGCCTGTCTTAACTACCAGATCAGCTACAGTATCTTTCTTTTAATCAACAGTGTCTCCTATAAAATGCATTTATTTTTTTAAGTAATTTCACTTATTTCCCCTTCATGATGTCTTTGTCTTAGTTGTACATCTGGTAACAAAAGGCAGTCCAGCTCTTTGACTGACCTCACCTTGGACAGTATCTGGGATCAGCAAGAGCCTCCCTTGTTTCCTAAATCCCGCTTGAGGCCAAAAAGTGCTTCCTCTTCCTGGATTCCTTCCATCACCATCCCTCAGCCTTTCAAAATGACACTGCGGGAAGCTCACAAAAAGTCCCAGTTGATGAAGTCATACATGTTTCTTGAACTAGACAAACAGAAAGACCAAAGGCAAAGCCAGGATGAAGCTGAATGTCAGAAACAGTTTCGAGCACAGCCTGTACCTGCCCATGTGTTTCTGCCCCTTTATCAAGAAATAATGAAGCAGAATGAGATTCGCAGGCAAACAGCAACACAGAAAAGAAAGGAGCTGCTACTTTCAACCCTGAGGCCCTTCAGCTTCGTGGAGAAGGAGGAAAAAAAGAAAGAAGCTATCAGACAAAAGTTCCTGGCAGCAGCAACCCCAAATGACAGCTCCAAACAGAAGCAAGCCAGTAAAAAACTTCCTAAATCTACTTATGGCCCACTTCTTGGAGATAGACTGAAAGGTAAAATGCCAGGGCTCTTCCTGTTAACTCCCTGCCTGTCCCTTGGTCCCTATGCTGGGAAGTAGAATCATGGCTCATAGGGCGTTAGTTGGAGTATAAAGCCAGTGTTATTACATTCCCTTGTGTCGTCCAGTCTCCTGCATATCACTGGTCCTTGCATTTCATCTAGATACCTTTACATTAGAGTGGCCACAATTTAGTAGCCTTGTACCCATGGCAGCAGCAGCAGTTCTATACCACTCCCCAGATAATGTGGGTACAATGAGCTCTTTAGACAGATTTCCATACCCCTTGTGCTGCAAATCATGCTAGCTTGGGAATCTTTCCCTGCACTGGATCCATACCCTTGATTAATCTAAAGGGACATAAATGATTTGTGGCACAAATATGAAGACAGATGTAGTACCAGAAGTGTCCCAAGGTCTGTGCAGTATCTTGAAACTGACAGTTTTAGTCCCATTCAAGTGTTCTGTGCTGTACAGGACCCCTAGGAGAAAAATACTTCCTGAGCCCAAATGAGGCTGTTAGTTCAGTTTTAAAGTGATGGTGCAGTAATCCAGTCTCTCCTACATTCTCCAATATTTTCAGTTACCTTCCCACTTGCTCTCCACCATCTTAAGTGCCAGACCAGTGGAGGTAGGTATCAAGACCATTCTGGTCAGAGGGACAGCCAAGGAAAATTTCCTGATGCTCGTATTCTTTCAGATGGCTTAAGGTCCCCCCTAACCTGTTGTAAGTTTGAAGCAAGAATGCAGACTTCATGCTTGAATATAGGAACTAAACCCGTCCTTGATAATTCTTACTGCTTTTCTCACCCCTTACTTTTTTTTTTTTCCCACCAGTTCCCACTGATTTCTTCCTGAGTCCACCATGTACATGAAAATGAACACCAGTTCATTTTTCATCAGAAAATATTCTGTTGTGGCATAATAAACTAGATTAGAAAGGTAAAAGAGAGCAAAGGACAAGCTACTGTTCTGTTTCTGGTATATGGGGAGGGAGGAGGAATGAACGTTTCATACCTCAGTCAGTTCAAAGTTATAAATAGACTGAAAAAAAGTCTTAGTTTGCAAACAGCAGTACTTTTTTTTTCCTTAAATGGAAACAGCCACCCCAAGGCCAGCTGTCTGCATTTTTACAAATGTTAAGTGGGGCACAGGAAAGGAGTCACTTGAGACTATACATTGAAACCCATTCTTTCTATGGAAGTTTGTCAGAAGTCACAAGACATGGTCCATCCACCAAACACACTCCTCACTTAAAATCTTTTCCAATATAGACAAACACTGCTGAATCTTAAGATAGAAAAGGCATCATCCGTTACAAGTGTATCTGAACAGCCCATGTGGATCACACACTCAGCATAATGACATAAAGTCCCAGGTGAACCTTGATTAACACAATAATCCTGCAAGACAAAGGGCACAAGTTGTCTGATACCCCTAAGAACAGGAAAGGAGGAGAATGCCTGTCCAGTAACTTACTCAGATAAGTGAAAGAGATACCTAGAGAGTCATACCTTAGAGACTCTGACAGGTTCTTCCTGGTTATCTATGGGATTTTTTTTTGTCCTGGGAGGCAGAGGAGAGAGGCTGGAAAGTAGGGAAAGAACACAGCATGTCTGGTCTCTCCTACATGCGTAGCTACCATCATAGAGAAAAGTTTAGGGTTATGCAGTGGCAATTTCACGGCCTTTTATGTCACTCATATTCTTCTCTTTGCTTTTCCTGTGATTCATTAGAAGCTGAAATCTACAGAGAAATACGCATTCAAATGAGAGCAAAGGATTTGCTTGAGAGCTCTGTAGCTCCTATAGATACCAGCAATTCTCGGAGGGAGCCTCAATCCCGAACTGCTGCTAAAACTCAGCAGGAAAGACTTGCCTTCTTGCAGGACAAAAGTTTCAGCTTCAAGCCAAGGATTAATCCAATGATACCGGATTTTGAAGGACTCTACTGGGCATTTCAGAGGGAAGCAGTAAGGAAACAAGAAATCAAAGAAGCAACTCGTAATAAGCCATTCAAGCTAAGAACTTCCAATCTCCATGGCAGGCAGAGGCAGGCTAATGAAAAGATAAAGGTGAGATGACTGCATAGTTCTGCTTTCTCTCATCAATACAGCAACTTATTAAATGCATAGCATTTCTTTATGGGTGGTTATGTCCTGTGACCTCCATCCTTGCCTTGGGAGTACTGCAGAATTGTAGGACAAACCAGAGAGCAAAATTCTAAACAGAGATAAGCTATGACAGCTCAAGCTCAGCCACCCTTCCACGCTCCTAATCATGTCTCCTTCCCCTCAGCCCCTCCTCATATAAATTCTTACTGACAGAAAAGAGAAGAATGAGTGCATTGCCACATACCCCAACTGTTCTCTCTGGGGGAGGAACAGAGGAGATTCTGTGCTGTGAACAAATACACTGAATGAAGTTCCTTCGGTTTTTGTTGGGTTTTTGTGCTTCTTTTGGTTTTTGTTGATTTGTTTTTTTTTTCCAGGATTCTCAGCAGCTGTCCAAGGTTTTAGTGAAGAAAAGTCATTCTCTGACTGGACTTTCCTCTCTCTCTTCCAATACCCTTCCAGTGCATATTACAGATGCAACTAGAAAAAGGGAATCAGCTATTAGGTGAGTAGAAAAGTTTGTCTACAAGACCATACACCAGCTAATGACTTGATTTAGGAAAAAAGGCAGTGTTTTCCCTCATCACACCAACTACATCAAGAATACATTTCCTAAATGTTTTTGTCTTCGTTCTTTGCTAATTCTTGTTCTCCCTCCCAGTTGACTGAGGAGCTGCATACCTGTGTGTCTGAAATTTCACTTTTCTCCTTAGAGGACTACAGGAGTGAAGCATGTAGTCTAGCAATCTAAAGTGAGTAACTTTTTTCTATATAGATGCTCCCAAGATAACAAAAAGGAAGGAGACAAAGAAGGAATTTATTGGCTAGAGAAGCAGAAAAAGAAATGTCAAGCTATCCAGAAGTCAGTGAACAGCCGAGCAAAAGCCCTGGATCCACATAAAAGTCTGGAGGAAACACACAAGGAGAAGTCAAAACAGAACTGGTCAGTATTCTGTTCTTCAGAGAAATAATAATTTGTTCTACTAAGTGGGGTGCATCAGATAATTCTTTAGGAGGACTTGGGTCTAAGAACTTTCCTAGCCTAAGTTTTTGACTGTCATACCCATTCCAAATCCATTTGTGGAACAGGATGTGACAAACCCACACTATATGTGGAACGGTTCATATGGAACGGTTTCCTTTAGATTAATGCTTGTAGAAACTTGTTTGTACAAACAAGCCAACTGAAATGTATAGTTTGGTAAAGCACACATAGCATTTTCTGAAAATGTGAACTCTGGTTCTCTGCTTACAGTCTAGTAGTAAAGCTTTGAAATGGGTCTGTAACTTGCCAGCAGTAGGATTAGTTTTGCCCAGCATTTGGAATCAAGAGAACTACCAGAGCTATTTGAATGACAGAACAGTTACTGAGATTCCTCATTCCTGATTAGATACAGTGAGAGGACACCTCTATTATACAGGCAACTTTCCCATTTCAGGCAAAAAATGAGAGAGAGAACAAAGGAATACAGAAAGGAGTTGGAAGAAATGAAGCTACGAGTCAAGAACAGACCATACCTCTTTGAACAGGTCACCAAGGTAAGGGGTCAAAGTTCCAGAGTGTTTCTGGGCAACACGATACATTGTCTTTCATTTAAAACAGGCATTAAGAAATCTAGTCTCAAGTTAGTTCACGGATAAGGAGATGCATGTTTGCATAGTCTCTTCACTACACTCAAATAACACGTAAGAAGGCCACCCAGTTTAAATTCCTTCCCATAATTTGAAAAAAAACCCACTCAGAGTTATTTCTTGGTCGTAGAGCTTTCCAGTATATATGGCAGCCAAAAGACACAGTCTGATCCAAATCAAGGCTTTGTCACCCCAGAAATTACATGCACACCTATTCTGTACCTGAACACCACAGCCTACAGTCTGTTCTAAACTTTTTTTCTTAAAACTCTCTTCAGTTGAGCACTTTGTACTGTAGTGCTACTAGAAAAAACATTAATGACAGTTACTTAGCTTGTGCAAGCTCTGCTGTCTGGGGTTGCATTCAGCACATCTCATCCATCACACAGGACCAGGTGCCTATCTGTATTGTACTTGAGGTGTAGACATAATCTTCACTCTAAGTATCTTTTTCTCTGGGTTTTCCCTTTCAGTTCTGTCTCCTTGCAGGGATGGTATCTGGTTACAGACACAGTGACAATACATTGACAATATGTTGATTTAGGATTTCTCAATAGAAAGTACCCTCCTGGGTCAGACTTTCTGTTCAGATGAGCGGTTAATGAAGGCAGAGACAAATCTGTATGATAAATATTGGTAACATTTCTGTTTGTCAGGTTGATAAGAATTCACCAGTATTGATAGCATTCACTTGTGTCAAGACAAGGTTATCTATCCTTCTATATAGAGTACCTTATCTTTAGGAACTGGCCAGTCCCTCTGGTAAATAGTCATCTCAGACTACATAAATTTGCAAGGGTTATTTGGAGGTAGTGAGGGTACAGTATCCAGGATGCTTGGTTTTCAGTTTCATGAAGATGAGCTGATACAAAGCTATTTGACAGATGCTCTCCATTTATTGAACTTCACTGTCATTAGTGCTTACAAATTACAAGTAAACGCACTTCCGGAATTTCTCACAACGCCTTTTTGCACATATTCTCAATTCAAGTGTAAAAGGTCAGGGCTCAGACACAAGTATGTTTCTTTGGTAAGACTGGAATGCTGTAGAAACAGGAGAACACAGGAACAAAAAAGAACAGAAGCAGGAAAAGGTGAGCTCTAGCTTTCAGAGGTGTGAGACATTTTCCATTCAGTTTTGGTACTGTATGGATAAGAAATTTTTGGATTGGACCTTTGCTGTCCTTTTGTTCTCATTAGGGGTGTCAACAGATTGGACTGTTGTGAGGAAGCCCCAGCTCTACATGTTTACTGTTTTAAGTTTTGATTTCATAGCATGATGCTCGTCAAGGAGCAGAGCGTCACTACAGGCAAACTCTCCAGCAGCTGGGGCTAAGCGAAGAATTTGTGAGGAAAAAAGGGAAAGATGCCACTGACCTGCTGGAAGAAGAATCTGATGTTCACAGGTAATAAAAACAATGCAATACAGCTCATTTGCTTGTTACTAAAAATATTTTCCTTCAGTTTGTGTTGTCTGCTGTAGGCAAAATCAAATCAACCACATCACTTCTCTTATTGAGCATCACAGCTTCTCTTATCTTAATTCCTATGGCTGCACTCTGTTTCTTATGTATGAGACAAAGCAGCAAGTAAGTGCTGCCAACCCTTTCCAGTATTCTGGACAGTCACTGTTTCTGCAGAGTGCCCAAGCCTTGGGGTGAAAAGGACACCTGTACTGTACAGGGAGGAGAACATCAAGAGGCACAGAGTGGAAAGGAAATGGCAACGTAAGATCTAGCAGAAGAATCCATCAATCACCTCTTGATTGTCTTGATTCTCCAGGCTAATCTTCAGGAACCTTATGGTTTAGGCTGACACCTACAAATTGCTCTGGGGTAAGTGAGATGTGAGAACTTAGTAAAGAAAAACAGACCAACTGCTGTTCAGAGCATGTCTTCTCCAATCCAGCAAACCTTGCGCCCTGTCTTAGTCTTCACAAGAGTTCCTTTCTTTAACAGGCAACAAAATAAGCTTAACAAGTTGAACTACTATCTTTGGATAAAAGTAGATATGAAAGATTGAAGAGGTGCATCCTCTAGTGTCAGCTCCTTGTGTTTGTGCAACAGAAGCACACAAGAAGGGGAGAATGCTTTTCAGTATGCCAGATGTTGGTTTGTGTATCTGTGTGGTAGAATGCTTTTAAACAAGGTATTTCTAAAAAAAAAAAAAAACCAACCAGCCAACCAAACAAACAAAAAACCCAGAGCAGCAGGATTTGACTTACCTTGGGGGACATCCTCCTCTGGTGTTAAATCTTTGTTCACTGGTTACCAGCTCTGCACCCTCCTCCCATTAGGAAGAAGCAATAGTCTTTATTAAAAAATCTCCCATATGTCATTATTTGAAACTGTTTTAACATCTTACCAATTTAGGTCATTCATTTAGCCTGAAAGACAACCAGAGTTATGAAAAAGGTTGTAATTAAACGATGCATCACTTTGCATTGCTATTGTCCTAATTCTACCATTACCGTGATCTCAAGGATGTACTTTGGTTGAAGAAAGATTAGGTATTACCTGTCAGCACACTGCACTCAAATGCCTGGCACATCTTGAATGGTACAGTTCACACATTACTTGTCTTCCTTTACCTGACAGTAATAATAATCCCAAGAATACAAACCCTTGCCACCTGGAATGTTTTCTGAGAATTATGGTATCAAAGCACTTTGAGATTAAAAGATTTTTATATGGCCATTATGTTTCTGTATTGTCCTATTTCTTTATCAGTCACCTTTTCCTCATTTTTTAAATAGAAACTGTGTCTCTGCATCTTCATCATCTCAGTCCATTTCTCCTTATGCTATAACAACAGAACCCCATCATCAAATCCGAAATGCAGTACCTGTAAGAGTTACCACATTAGATAAAAATAGAAAATGGAGATAATGCTATTTTTAATCTTAACAAGGTACTTGGTCCAAGAATATAAGGCCCTGAGGTTATGGGCTGCTATGCTATACTTCCACTGCTGGAAGATCTGCTGGACTGCAACAGTGCTGCTTAAACTGTCTTCATGCTGAGAAGAGGCTTAAGCACCTGGGAGGGTTCAAGGAAGGCTGTTACCAGTGCACTGGTTTCTATATAGGTTTGATGGTGCAGGGCACAGTCTGTTCTTTCTCCTGTATCCCCTAGAAAAGCACAGTAATGTAAGCATTGTCACCATGCCTTGTGACATTGAGAGAGGAAGGAAAGACTTCTTGCATGTCCCAAGTCTCTGTGGTCTAAAGCCCATTGAGCTTGTATGGGTATATCTGAAGCAGTGGGAGTGAAATTTGAGTACATATATTTTAAGAGGTATTCAAAAATTGGTGGCTAATTTCCATAACACTTTATGATGATGGAAAATGAAACTTCCAAGTACATGAAGTGTAAAGGAAAACCTTAAGAAAGGAAGAGCAAAGGCTTGACTTTAAATTAATGTATGATATTATGCCATATCCTTTTAACAAATACTAAGGTGACAAGCATGAGTACAGTAACAGATAAATCCAAGTCTGATAAATCCAAGATAAAGATATCCAACAGATAAATCCAAGTACTGGTCCATAAACAGAAATTGCTGAAATAGTGATGACAGTAAAAGCATCAAATTAAGTAACTGAAACTCACTAGCACCTTCCTTGCTAAACAAAGTGTTGTTCTTAAAGTAGGTTTACATTTATGTAATCCTATGAGAGATTTATAATCTCTTAGTATATCCCAAAAAAGGTATGGGCATAAAGAATTTCAACTTTTGCTCTGAATTTTTGCATTTTATGAAGTTATTTTGTAATTTTTAGCTAAACTAATTACTGCCTGCTCAGCTAACCTACAAAAATACTGTAGTAAAGGAGACTTCTCAGTGGAGCATCTCCCATCAGCTGATGAGATGGTAACCAAACCATATTGGATCCCAATTCATAGATACCTGCTGCAGATTCTGCAAGAACCTCCAAATTGCACTACCTTTACCAAAAGCAGCACTACCTTTATATTCAGGTAGGGAGCAATATAAAGTCAAAACATTCGCTTCACACAGGAGCTGTTATAGACATATAGTATCTTAGCTAAACTCTGCATTCTTAATAATGCCAATTCTACAGAAGGTCTTTAAGTTAACAAAAACTCAAAACATCTACATGGTAGACTCATTTAAAAAGCTTGATATACTAAAAAGATTTTGGAGGAAAAAATGACTGGGGAAGGTAGGAAAAGAACACAGCAAATGTAATTAAATGATACCAAGTAGTACATTTATTTTAGGCAGTAAGTCAGCTTCTGACAGTGAGATGTATTAGAATATAGTCTTTGAAGGTAAAGGATGGAAGGCAGGCCTGTTGCTCAAGATACTGAATGTTTGTACAGTGCCTAGCACAACGAGGTCCTGGTCCTGAACTGGGGCTTTATGCTTTAGCAGAATGGACTGCATAAGCAGTTTTGAAATGGTGTTCCATGACATGGGCTAAATGACACCTAAGCAGCAGACTTCAACTTTTAAGCTCTGCAAGAGAGAAACTTGGTCCAGTAGGTCTTCTCCAGCTCCAGTTTTATAATTTGTTCTCCATCTACCCACCCACTGTGCACAGTTAAAGCAATGTTCACTCCTCCACTGCAACATGGTGAGCCTCTAGGACGAATTATATGATTGATCCCACTTCAGTCACCACATATAAGAGGGCGGAAAAAAGAGCAGCTGGTCTCACCCTCCTCTACTCCAATAATAGACTCGGTGTCTGGCAGATGCAGAGACTCAACACCAAGGCTGGGCTGAGAGTTCATGGAGATGAGACTCTTACTATGCACTGTAGATTCTTCCAGCAAACTGCTGCCCATCAGTGACTCTATTGTGAAAAAACCCACAGTAAAACAGAATTTTCATCATGTAATGATACTGCAGTATAAGATACAATCCCTGCTCCCCTTCAAGTCACACAGACTTCTTCCCTAGATACTTATTTCATCTGTTTCTACTTTTCGGGCATCTGGCACTCCTATGGATGGTAACTCCTATATTTATTGTTTTGAGCCTTACTACGGTGGAATCTCATGCAGGCTTGTCTTTCTTTTTAAGTAATTCACACTGCATAGAAAAATAGACTGCTTAAACAAGAATGTTGTAATGGGCACGAATTCCATGTAAATAAAAGATACCAGATTCCTGTCAATTTTGAAAACAATAAAAACCTATCTGCCCCTTGACCACAGTAACGGAAATATACCATTGTCTTCTATCCTAGAAAAACGGAGGTGGGCAAATCTATCCTCGTCTCAAAGACAAACAGTCTTTTACTCCTTATTGGCTTGTAGTCTCTTATTTTCAGGACAAACATTTTCCCTTCTCTTGGATTATCCACGAATTCTTTCCTGCACTTCCCCACACACAGAGTCTTCTCCCTTCCTTACCTGGCTGTTCTCGCTCCCTGCTGCCAGCTGTTCCAATTCGGGAGTGGTGTTTCCTCATATGCACATTTCTGCTACCACTCTGGGAAAACATCTTCCCACAAATTTGGCATTGATGGGGCTTCACTCCTTGGAGGGGAAGGAGGAAAAAATAGCCCAAGAATTACCAAAATTGCCATAAGGACCTTAGCAACCAAGAAGCCAATAATTTTGCTTTGGAAAAAAAAAATTCCTCTTTCCTGGAGAGCAATAAGCTTCTAGAAGAGAAGACTTTTAGCTACCAATATTACCCAGCTGTTGGAAGAAACAAGTCTGAAGACAGTTTTCAAGTCTGCTTTATGAGAGGGAAGAAGTTATCTGGAATCTCTTATTCAGTGACATGGAAATATTTGATGTCCCTTACCTAGAATAAAATGGCCAAAAGAAAGGAAGCAGCGGCAAGGAATCTCTATCCTGCCATCACACAGTAAGTTGCAGTTACATTACTGAGCAGAAGCTGGATGATGACTTGTCACTGTGAAAGGACTTCCATTTTACAGAGCAGTCTGTCATTTTCACAATACAAGTATGATGTCCATATGTGTGATCTCAATAGCATGGAAGCCAAGGAGACAGGAAAGAAAAAGCATGGAGAACTTGGGTAGTCCCAAAAGTTACCACCCCAGTAAAACCTCCCTTTCCCCAAACATGCTGTATTCATCATGTGCTGATGATATTTAAGATAGATCAATCAAAATGGAAGGCAGAAGCTTTGAAACATTTGTGAAAAACATTTCCATCTAATGCTTTGTCCAATTACAAGTACATAGTATTAAAAAGCAATGGAAAACCCCTGCCTATGGCAGAAACCCACTTATGAGAGATTTCAGATTTGAATGGCTTTGACTAATATAAAGAACTGCTAGATTTCCTCTTTTAAATAAGAAAATGACAGCTATGAAACAGATACCCAACTTCACAACATTTTAGAAACAATTAAAAAATTTGTATTTAGAAACATAAAATTTAGGAACAGAAAGAATGGGAAAGATTGAAGTGTACAGGCTATAGCCACCACAAAGCAAGTAATGAAACACTATGACCAGAAATACAGCAGAAACCAGGGGATTTTTCTTAAGGAAATCGAATCGAAGTTTTACAATAAGGAGCTTTTCTCAGACAGGTCACAAAATATCAGATGAAGATTCCTACCTGAGTGAACAACCAAATGTTTCCGAAGGCTGGAGTATTCGGCAAAGGAGCGACCACATCCCTGTGCCTCACACAGAAAGGGTTTTTCCCCTACAAGGGAAAAGTATGTTCTTAGATTTTGGGATCACAACAGAACAGCCTGGAGATCTCTACCCCATTCCCCCTTTTGGCCTTACATACAACAAAGCTCAATGGAACTTACACATATGCTTCCTAAAGCTTTTAAAGCATTCTCTTTGTCAGCTTTCAAGAAGAAACACTGACATTCTTTCGGAAATATTCTCAGATCATCATTCACTGAAAGTGAAGGAAAGGTCCATTGCTCCTAAACAGATCTTCCAATAAATATATAAATAACAAAAGATTAATATAAAAGTACCAGGAGTATTATATATCTTCCATATGAAGTTCTTAACAACCAGTTCTCTGCTTCATGCTCTCCCAGGATCCTGTTCCCTTTCTGCCTCTCTATGCCAAAAATCTCATTAACTGTATTTCCCTTCATATGAGACTCTATATTTTACTTCAGATCAGACTGAACTTGCCAAAATCCTGTGAGAGATGTGTCAGTCAGTGTGGAAGAACAGTAATTCAAGGCACAGTTTGTTCTCATAAGTTGAAATTTGTTATTTCTATATATTTCCACAGCTACTTTTGTATTTGTCTAAATGATGATAAATTGGGAGGTGACTACATTAATGCAATACAATATGATTAATCTGTTCTAAACACCATTTCAATAAAGCCTTAAATAAAACTAAAGGTAACTTTTGCCTGCAACATCCCACTAAAGAACTTAATATATACCATGTTTAACACTATGATTTCAAGTCTAACTAGACAACGGTATCACAGTAACAGCAAATCCACCAGAGATTAAGCAAGCCATTTTAGCTATTTTATTGTCTAACATATATATAGTTCAGAGCAAGCTTGTTTTTAAAGATGTTTCTACTGTGATTTTGCCTTTATAAGTTCTCTCCCTACAGTTAATTTCTCAGCTTATCTACTGTAGCACTCAACAGAGCTGAACAAAAAGGATCAACACAGCATGTTCTGATTGGTGTTACAAAGCTGAAATATATAGCAGATTCTCAAACACTGATTGTACTTTCTGGCTTGCCAAGAATATTTAAAACTTGGAAAGAAGGAAGAAAAACTATCATTGACAAAGAAAGCAGCACACAGTTCCATCCATAAGAAACCCTAGATCTATTTATACTTGCAGTTTTATAACACCTTTGGTCTGGTCAAACTCTTAACTGCACATGACCAATTTGCAGTTCAGAAAGTTATTATTTACTCCTCTAGAAGTTATGACTCTGTTGGGTGCAGAATACTCACTCTATCATAGAGGATTTGCATGTGTCAGTTGGGCCTATTCACTTCATCCGCACCTTGGCTGGGAGCTTAAAGTGCAAAAGAAAACTGTAAAAACTATGGCTGCTGTTCCTACACATTCAGAATTTTATTATTGGTATATATAATTTTTAACTACATCCCAACATCTGCCCCCAAGCCATGTGTTCGAGCTAGACTGCAAGTTCTTTAAAATAGCAACCTTCTTCCCTGTGTATCTACAAACTACACACCATACGGCAGTGTTTAAGTAAGGCAGAAGGCATAAACAGCTGCTGGCAGCCCACATGAACTGCAATTTCATTTTACTAGACAGGCCTTGTGCTCTTACAGTTGTCAAGGTTATTTTGAAATGTTAACCAACTGTAATGCAATGCTACCTTCCTGGCCATCAGGGAACCTCTAACAATATTCTGAGAGGCTTGAAGTGGGCCATCTGTTTAAGTGCTGTGATAACCTAAAGGCTTAAGAAACCCCAAGCAAACAAAACCACCAGAATATTCACTATCAACTTTGCTAAATATTAAACTGGTGATCATTCCAGCAGTAACTTGTACGCCTCTCAAACAACTTTCTGGGTAAAAACACCTAAAGCACTTTATGCAATTGTGAAGACTTCAGCTGGTACACCAACTTCTAAAAATATTGACAAGGAAGGATCAAATTCTCCAGAGGAGATAGCATAAGCAAACCATGTACAAAATACAGCACTGTGAAATAGAGAGGTTTGTTTTATTTAACATAAAAAGCTAAGCATGAGTTAAGAGTACAAAGGCTCCAGCATATAGTAACATCTCATACTAGCATTAGCACAGAGCAGTCTGAATGCCAAAATGCTGCTTTCTAGATACTGCCTTTTCCTACTGCACTTTGCTACTATATTTTTGCTACTCATTCCACTGTATTGCTCATTTCCGTAAGTCTCCCAAATGTGGTCATACTACAAGCAGCACAGCCAGTTGGATTCACTCAGATATCAGCACAGCTACAACTATGTCCACCAGGACACAACACTACAGAAGCATCTAAGCTACTGTGCCTTTCAGGAATTTAAAATAGCTTCTTTATAAAAAACAATTACAACAGTTATGCTCATGAACTATTCCCTTGGGAACAGCCTATCTTCTCCCCAGAACAATACACACCCCTCCCTTGATCAAAGAACTTGAGGGAGAAAGGAATCTTCAGAGAATGGTCTGAGCAGAGTATAACATCATCATATACTATTTGAAGGATGAAACCTGTGTGAAACTATACAGGACAGTAAAAGGGGTAAGCATTTGATTCATCTGACCTATAGATTGGTGTAAATTGATAAAAAAGGGACACTAATAAAGGGCAGAGATAAACAACATAATATTCTCAAAAGAGGAGCACGGAGGAGAAAGTGGTTTTTATTCCTCAGTAAAGACCCCACCTCTGCGGACCACAAACAGGTGAGGTCTAAAACACACCAGTGTGAATCCGTAGGTGGTTCTTCAGATTTCCAGCTGTTGTGAACTGTTTCCCACAGCCCAGCTCTGTGCATACAAAGGGTTTTTCACCATTGTGAGTCCTCATGTGCACCTTCAGCCTCTGCAAGACATAGAAACTTTTTCCACAGCCTTCTGCTGGGCAGGTGAAGGAGCGGTCATTCCTGGAAAGCAACAAAATGGCTGTTTCATTACCAGTTACATTGTTCAATGTATTTTTCATGAACACTTGACTTTTTTTAATTAAAATGAAGTGAAATAAATAAAAAAGTATTTATTTTTAATTAAATAAAAAGAAGAAACACTTAAAATAAAACTAATTATAAACCAGAAAGACTCAACCAGTGAGTGACTAAATTAGAATCATAGAATCATGCAACAGTTAGGATTGAATTAGTCCTAAGGAACTACAGTATGGGTGGTTCACTGGAAGAATCTGTTCAGGTATCTTTTCATTGCATTACCTTACCTATTCCCAACCCAAAATGACTTCGTAAAGTTGTGTAACAAATTATATAGGAACACTGTGGAATTTCAGTCACTGGAGAATCAAAAATTACTGTATGCATACAAGTAACATATGCAACTACTGCTGGCCCTGTCTTAGGGCAAAATGATGAGATCATGTCTACTGGAGTCCTTCCCAGTTTTTAATCTTCTCATCTACTACTTAACTTAGAGACTGCCAATTTCTTAGCTAAAAAAGATTAGGGTCATTTGTTAGAGCAAGCAACTTTGCTCAAGGATATATAAAAATATGACAGCATCCTACAAGTTCTAACATTCACTATACCACAGAAGTGACAGTGATGCTCTTTATTGAGCACCTGTTAAAATACAAATATTCTAAACCAAATGCTAACAAAGACCTGCAAAAATCTAAATCTAATTGAAGTGTTTTAACATAAACAACCTAAAGCACACAACAGGCCTAGTACTTCTGAGAGTAATACCAGGTTTTCAGAGCTTGTCAATGTCGAAAACTAAGGCTATCCCAAATATGGAGCACAGTTTTTCAATGTCATGACAACATACAGCTTTACTCTGCTCACCGGTGTGTTTTCAGATGATACTTGAAGTGAGCTGGCCACACAAATGTCCGATCGCAGCCCTCAACTGTGCACTTCAGCTTCCTTTCCATGCGAGATAAATGAGGAATGGGGCTGGAGTCTTTTGGCTGCCCATCTCCTGAGCAAAGATGAATATTTTCACCTGGAAGAAAAAGATCACCAAAATCTGAAAAAAGAGACAGATTACTGTTGCAATTTTAATAGATAAAACCAGCATCATACACAATACACGACTGCAAAGCAGGTGTGTACTTCACTACTAATTGTTTACGACATCCTACATACTGCTGCCTAGCCTGTAACAAGGATCAGACACAGGTTTCCAAACCTTATGAGGCCCATAAATTGTTCCCAACAAGCTATCTGTATTAGATCAGCTGCTACCAGATGAGGCTTACTGCAAGAAGAATAGAGAGCCAATGCATCAAAAATTGTAAAAATGGTCTCTGTATCAGTATCTACCAACCAATTATTAGTAGCCAGAATAGGTCTTTTTAAGAACACCTTAGCTAAAAAAAAAAACCAAAAAGCAAATAAAAGGTGCATTTGTTTGCAATTATTTATTAAAAGAATTAAGTCACAAAGCATGTGACTAAATACAGTTCTCCAGACAACTGATCTCCACACCCAGTAGAGCTAAGAAGCAAGTATAAATTGCAGTATGCATCAAAAATAGACACTTGAAAGTGAAAATGGAAGCTGAAATACGAGTCAGAAAGAAGATACTCTTTAGATGCACTGGAGAACAGGCAGACTACAATGGAACTGCTGGCTCCACTGAAGTTCATTCCCTGAGAAAAACTGAGCAGCCTATTTATATTGCAGAAAAGAAATACATGGTTGTTCTATACAAGTTTGTCACTGATGGTCTGAAGATGTCAGAACAGATTAAAAGCAAGACAGAGTGAAAGAGAGGAAGAAATAAGCTGAAACTTGGTCTTGTATGGAGAATTCAACTTTGAGACAGAATCGGGATTTCCTACCATTATTGCTTGCTTTGGCATTCTTAGCGAGCTGTGCCCGAGTGGCAGCTATTAAACTGTCATGGGCCAATTCTTGCACTCTTAGGAACCATGGGGTATTGCTGTCTGTACTATCATGAGAAAGAAAGTCATTCCCAGAATCTTCTGCTTCATCTTGAACAAACACCAAGTGCTCTGCTGGAGACCCCAGCCCTAGAAAAGAAGACAGCTTCATGAAACAGAAAGATAATGTAACAGAGAGAAATTTCTTTTGCTTCCCAGAGGTTAGTGTTCATGGCATGGTTGCAACAGCTGCACCAAAAAGTCTTCACTGACCTCTATATTGTAGAAAGCTGTTGATGATTAAATGCTCCTGAAATGTCCAGTAATGCCCAGCAAATTTCATGATCTTTCCCCTTCATAAGCCTCAGGGACAGAGTTGTACTTGTATCTCCTGCACTCTGCTGTCTGAGACATATCCAGCCAGATGACAAACAGAAGGAGAATTACCTGCTCTTGTTAGGTTGAGAAGAATAAATGAAGTGCTGTCACTAGGCTGGAGGTCTTGCAATAAAGTGGAAGTCTCTGAAGCTGACAGAAGTTCAGGTGGTTTCTGTACATTCTGTGCCCTTGTTTCCTCTCCATCAGGGCCCACATTTACCTGGAGACTTCTCAAAACAGCAGATGAAGAAACATCTTTGGAAGAATTAGTGTGACTTGGAGAAGTGAGATCTCTTTCATCATCTAGTGAAAAAAGTGAAACCACAGTAAGTTATAAAGTATACATACACTATGACTAAAAGATAAAAAACTGAAATTTTCAGTCACCCTTCTGAACTTGTTCCTCCATCCCTGGATGTCTTATCAGCAAGAGGCAGTGGGCCACAGAGGCACAGTAAAGACAGCTCTATGTAGGGCATGCTCACAAAGATCTGCCACATAGATCTTACCTGGCAACATGAGTCTGTTGCATTCTGAGGTCTCAGTAACAGGAAGGAGAGAAAGACAGGTGATGTCTTTTGGTTCCGATTCCACCAGCCCTTGCCCCAGTGGAATAGAAGTATTCTGAACAAACTGAACCAGAAGCTGAAAAAAAACCCATACTGAAAGTTAGGTCAAGAGCAGCACAAATCATTTAAAAAGGTATTAAACCCAGTCTCCATTACCCCCTACTGCCTTGTAGGAGACACTGAATATAATCCCATGAATACACATCAAAGTAAATGTAAGCTTTTCAATTTACATCAATGACAAGGAATTGTTTGTATTTGTCACCTCTGAAGCACCCATAAAATTCTCATTTCTTTAACATACAATAAACAGCTCTGGATCACTGCAGACTAATCTGAAGGATACTAAGGTTATATTCCTTTTTAACTAATCTTCTATCAAGACAAATATTACCAATACATGCCATGTTTTACGGTATATATTCCTTTTTACCCCATCTTTTACCACTTAATACTTTACTATGCTCTAGCCTTCCAACTAAATGGGTTTTATGCTCAACCTTGGGTACATTTTAAAATCACTGTCTTTAAATACTCAGCTGTAAGAAAGTTGACAGTTTTTAAACAAAAAATAAAAAAGCAAACAAAAGACTCCTTGCAAACAGTGTAGCTAACGAGCATTCAAAATAGGTAGATAATGATCAGAGGAACAAGGCTAGGATGACAAGGGGAAGAACACAGACAACCTTAGCCATCCAAATCAATTACTTCTAAAACCATCAAAGACAGACAATTAAAGCCATTGTCCTTAGTGTGAAACCCACTCACTAAGCAGATTCAACAGAAGAAATCGTTTCCAGAACACTATGCAAACTAAGGGACACTACTGCATGAAGGGTTATGAGACTTATACTGAGATGCATTCCCTGGGGAGAACTTTGGGACTGAACCAGAGATTTGCAGGATTGTACATGACTTAATATGCATTGTTTAAGGGAAACGCCAGTGGCAGGAAAAGGAAGGGATCCAGGTGGAGCAGGGCAGAACAAACACAGGAAAATGGAGAGGGGAGGATAAAAGCAGCCCATTACATATAAGCAGGAAGTTGGTCAATTCAGTCTGGCACAGCCTAACCATCGCAGTCCATCCTGTCTTCTTATTAAACTGCATTCTAACTATTTCCTGTGTGATCGTGTATGTGTCATATGCTAATGAACTCCTAGTTGGCAAGCGTGGGACATATCCTGGAGAAACCCATTAAGGTTTTCTCTAGGTAGAAACCCTAGGGAACAGAATCAGGCACTTTGTGCTGCCTGTGTTTATGTGGATAAAGCTCTGAGTGTCCTACCTTTTTTAACCTGTTTGGTGCCTGTCACAACTGTACAGTGCACGTGTATGTATTTGAAAATTGTCCTAAACCTCACTAATGGCTGGACCTAAGATCAGAAATAGGGAGTAGCTCTCATCTTGATTGGCCCAGGAGGGTGAAAGATGCCCAGGTCATTCAGTCCAGATTTGCTATCCTTAATGCCAGCTCTGGCAAGGCAAAAATTACTTTTGGCTAACTCCTTAAAATCTTGAGATACAAAACAAGGAACTTGACATTTGAAAAGGAACTGCAAGTCAGGGAAATGCCTTTCCTCACCCCTGAAAGTCTTCCCATATTTAATCAAGTTCAGAGCAGCAAAGCATGTGCTTGTTTATCCATTGTGTCCCCTTGACAGCATCTCAAGTTTTTGTCAGACTACTGGATAGAATGCTGGACTCTTTGCCTTCATGGCACAGACACAGAAACAAGCCTCTGGTTTCCACTTCCAGTGCCACAGCAGTCCCTACAAAATACTCTGATTTAATAAAGGAAGTGCTGCATGGCATTATGAGATAACACAGTCTAACTACTGCAACAGACTGAACTCATTCTTTATGGACTTCACAAGGTTTATTAACAAACCTTTGAATGGAATTAACCTTCCAGAGACCAGAGAGACTAAAAGGGGTCAGCTGTAACAGACCCATATAAATATTCCACATTTCAGAGAAAACACCCCTCAAAACCCGTATATAGAATCTATTTATTTGGCTTAAGGGAGACTTAAACCTATACTCATATTCTCAAAATATTTTGGAAAAAAAAAAACCAAAACCCAAAACCCCACAGATGAAAAAAATATGGAAAATAACAAGACACCAAAAACTTAATTCTCAAGTCACTATTCCTTATCTCTAGGAAACTCCTTGACATAAAGATCCTGCACTCTGCTGCTCTCTAGCAAACAACTGAATGCAACACACTTCCTTTATCTTTGGCATTTAGAAGGAAACTGCAGTATAATTATTCAAAAGCTACTACCTTCATTGTGACCATTTTAGCATGCATTCACACAAAGATCAGACAGAGTTGTCTTTGCACTGAGATGGCTCATTGGTGTCAGAAGAAACAGAGCAAAAAAGCATGATATGCCCATGGTACGTTTGGGATTAAAACCCAACAGTCACTTTTATTCATATTTTTTATGTTGTGATTGTCTTAGCATTTAATTTGCAGAACTACTGGCACTCAGTTCCAAATTACTCCTTTAGCAGATACCAGCCTTTTGAGTCTCTTCCACATGAGGACAAAGTTCATTAAATCAAAGAAAGTGCAAGGAAAACTTAATAGTTCGGGCTTTAATTTCTCTACACTTATTTCCTCTCATAAAAACATTGGAAATACTGATGCTTCCTCAGTTTTACCTCAAAGAGTTAACTGCTGTGAAGGCCCTGAAGCCTTAATTGCCCAGAGTGGTTTCACCTGTTCAGGGGTTCAATTTAAGCTCAAACTCTATGCTCTAGTCCCTTCCGGAGCTGTAGGTTTATCTTCCTCAATACTTGTCTCCTGGATGGGCCTGGGACTTTTACTGCATCAGTGTCTCTAGGCCTATTTCCAGCTACTTCTGAATGGGCTCTCTGGATAGACCCTGGATCTGGTTCATCACTTTGCCTCATCCAGGACAGTGGATGGATCCTGTCTCTAGCACTGGTCTCTTCTTCACCTGCTCAATGAAGACACTGTCTTGGCTTGGATCATTCTTGGCTCCCATCTCACCCTCCTTTAGAAGCAGCCTGTCTGATGATTATGAAGGTAAAACCATGTCTTTAAGCCATTCAGATGGCAATAAGCCACATGCTGACTTGCAGCTTGGAAGGTTAGTGTTTTTCCTCTTATGTACACTGAAAGTTTATTGTAAGACCCCAGGCAGAAGAGGGAACCATTTTTATGTTGGAAAAAAAGTCCATAGGCAATAAGTCCCTCCCCCAGGGCCATGCAGTCTAATTTAAGATTAAAAAATTGGAGAAAGAGGTGTAATAAGAGAACAGAGTAAGTGTCCTGGGTTCAGCTGGCAGTAAGAAATAACAAACTGAGCCAACCAGAAGAAAGAAGTTGGAACTAAAATATGTGAGGAGCAAGATGGTTCTAAATTACTGCATTTTCTTTCATTTAAAAGCTGTTCATGATCCCTACTGCTGCCTACTCCACCATAAAACTTTGCTTTATGAACTCTTCTGGATTTATACAGAAAATCCTAGATAAAAGCCTTTCCTCCACTTCCACACAGCAACAGCAAATCACTAGGGAAAAGCAAAATGTATCAGCCAGAAACAGATGCTCAGAAGAAAGGAGATCCTTTACATTTTGCTTGTAAAGTAGTAAGATGCTAGTACAAAGAATTAAAATGGGGCAAAAGACTCATAAGTAAACAAAATTACATGAATCATGCTCATTAGTAAAATTTGGAACAAAATTCCCCACCCTTCTCATAAACTAAAGCAAACCAATCACCAACTCTACATCAAATAATTCATGACAGCTATGTACTTACATAAACCTTCCTTCCTGTTCAAAATTATTTAATACCTTTGTGACAACTACAGCAACTGGAATACAGGGCAAAAAATCATTACAAACACTGTTTCATGTTTTCTTTAGTTTAATTTGATTTTGCAGCTGAAAGCAAATAGGAAGCTAGAGTATCTGCTAGTTGGTTATTCAACATAAGACAGACTAGGAACAGAAGAGGTGATAAATTAAATGTGCAGATACACAAACTGTAGGTAAGAGAGAGTAACAAAGACACAGGGACACTGATGGATGGGCAATTACAGGAATTGCTTGAGTGGCCTTGAAGAAATTCAACCGGAAACTTTGTAAGAAATGGAAACATTACTATGGTGGGTTACCAGAACACAATCTCAATAGACAAGAGCAAAATTACGGGATATAGGAGAAATTCTGGGACTATGTAAAACTTACTACAATGTCTTAAAAGGAGGCTGTGGGAACGTGGAAAAAGTTAGGGATATTTAGGAAAAGGATCAAAGCCTGGGAAACGGAGGGATCAAGGTGGATAGGGAAGGTACAACCATGGGGAACAGGAAGGTGTGGGGGATAACATGGATCAACCACATTAGCAGGCTGCAGGTCCGTATGTCACTGAAGGCAGTGGAGGGCAGCGGGCTCCCCTCCATACAAACAAGAGCCTCCTTGTGAGGCGCTAATGAGGAGACAAAGGAGAGGCTAAAATTTCTCCCTCCATCCCTTTTCAATTTATAGTTAGGAGTAGGTTGTGCTAAAGCTACCCCCAACAGCTGAAAGCAAACTGCAGTGTCCCAGTGTGGTGGAAGTGGCTGGAAACGTTTGCAATTGTAACAAATCACCCTGAAGAATTAAAGCATGAAAAATGCAGATCTTATCAGTTCCCTGAAGAATGCTGGTAACAGAGCTTTGGGGGGAGGGAGTCCAAGAACAAATGCAGATCCATCTGTCCGTACAAACTATTTCCAAACAACTTTGTAACTTCCTATGAAAGGGTGATTCTCCTCTACTTCAGTATTAAACGTTTACTGGTATGTAGGCAGCTTCTTTAGGGGTAAAACCAGTCACAAAGAAGCTTATGCAATTTAGCTGTAGTGCTTTTATTTATATTAATCTAGAGGTTACACAAATAGTTAGCTCTTAATACCTTTCTCACATGGTAGGGGATGTAAGTATCTATAAGAATCATAGTGCCATGGCTCACCAGAGGACATAAAATAATGATTGACTTTTAGAGATACTTGAACTGCTATTTGGGAAAGGAATAGAAAATAGTGCAAACTTAACAGTTAATTTTCACAACTGGAATCAGAAAAAGGGTGTGTATAATTTGGTAATCCACAATGCAAATGAATCCCAACTTGTAGTATAAAATAACTTTGATCAAGATTGAGGAGCGCAACTTAGAAGACAGCATCTGTGGAAAGGATGCCCTCTGAAACCATGGTAGCTTTCATGCATCAGGCCTGCTCCTAGTGAAGAGTGGCCTACTGTGTTCTGGGCTTGCTGGGAAGGCAATGCAATTCTGCTGTGAGGAAACAGAACTACTATGTAAACATGCCTAATTAACAAATACTTCACTCAACTCCAGAAAAGACAAGGCCCATTTAGAGCTCCTATTCAAGGAACAAGCATTTCAACTATCCTGACCCTTGGCTATCAGAACTAATCTATGGGAATCCACCCACTCACTCATAGACTGGTAACAAAGTGGCCCACCTTATCACTCAGAACTGTGAGAAAATTTGATAGAATTTATGAAGCAAGAGAAAGGAAATCCTTGCAGACCATGATGAGCCCATTCAGTGCAAGTATGAACTCACAGCCATATATTTTCCTGAATAGTGTAATTGGGCTTTGGCTGCTCTGTTAAGAAACAAGTAACACATCACCTGGGCTGTGATGAGTATGTAATCTTCATTCACTTTAGAATTCCAGTTTAAGATATCTGCTGTATTGAATATGGACTTAAAGGGACAGAAACAGAAGACTTAATAATTCAATTTAAACTTCCAAACTTCCGCAAAAGGTACTTCACTGTAGTGCTATGCTCTTAGACTTCTGAAGAGGTAAAGCTGACACAAGTAAGGACACAGTGTCCTTGCAGTCCTCTGCAGTCTTAAACAGAGAAATATACAGATTACCAGCTAATGGCTATTCAGCCTAAAAGACTAAGGCAAGAAACAGGAGAGGTAATAAACAGAACACACTTATACAACTGTGCTGAATGTAACAAACTGTAGACTGTTGCATCTAGCAAATTATAGGTAAGTGTAATAAAGACCAGAACTCCTCAGACAGTCAACAGCCTACCGCTGAAGTGAAATCTTGAGTTCATCTAGACTTTTGGTAAGAAAATAAAACCGTCTTGAGTTATCTGAATGGATCTCACAGGAAAGACTGAAGTTGTTATCTGATGTAACAAGGAGTGCAAGATTTATATAACTTAATATGAAATGTTTAAAGTGAGCATCAGAATAATGAAACGAGGTGGGTACATGGAGAAAGAACCATGGGTAGTGGGGAGAGAGGAGACTCCAGTAACGTTTGCTGGCTGCTGGTCTGTACACTGCCGTGTCTGATCACTGCATGCCCTTCTACCTACTTATTAAGCATAATCCTAAACATTCTACCCACAAGTGAGTGCAGTGCTTAGTGAGCTTCCAGTTGACTGGTGTGTGAGGAGGCACCTACGGCCTGGAAAAATCTGACTACATCTAGAAACTCGCTTTTTAGCCAGCGCTGGGTGTGGGCACAGGTAGAAGAAAGACTTCAGGCCTGGCACAGACCAGAAACATCTGTGAATGTGAGTATGCGTGACTGCAGTGGTGAGGGTATAAATATATTACATTAACAAACTTTAGTGTTGTTCATGCTGTTTGGATTTACATCTTAAAGGTACTTTAAGTGTGTATGTGTTAATTGGTTTGTGGCCAGCTGCGTTTGCACTTGCATGCATACACAGACATCGATGCAAGCCATGCTCAGCTGTGCTACAGGCTGAACCTGGAATGGTCCAGCAGCCTTACACCAAGCAACCAGGATCCCCCCGGCTGCTGCTGCCTGCCACTTCTGCCACTGCTTAATGGAAGCACAAGTAGTTTAAAAAACAGAACTGGCCGATGCTTATAGAACAATTCAGACTTCCCAAAAACAACTAAAGTCAATCTGGTTTGACGGAAAGAAGTAGTCAATATAGTAATTTATTTTATTCTTGTATCAGAATGAACATTATAATAGTTGGGAAAAAATAATGTAACCTGAGAACAAGCAAGAATATTGGCTGACAATTTAAGAGGGATGGGGAGGGGAAATGTGCAATAATCTTTAATCTGTTTCACTATTCAAATCAAACCATGGAAGCATTAGAAATGCCACTGAAAACGGTTTAAGAATTAATACGTAAGCAGCAAACTGAGTATACTCATTGAACTTTTTTTGGTGTTGCCCATAAACACTGCTGAGCACTAAACCCACTTCATCATTGCTCACCTCAGGTTTGGATTCTAACTCATCCGATAACATTGATTCAAGTGTCTGATTCCTGCAGCTGTCCTCAGCAAGGCACGGAGTGTTTTGTTTTTTAGATCAGAGAGAACAATACTCCCTGGTTATTCTCATAGTTTCCTATGTGTGAAACAGTGTGGTGGTCCTTCTGTAAGAAGCTGTGCTGCACAAATATTCAATTTAACCTAAAAAAAAAAGAATAATAGATAGGAGCCAAAAACCAAAAGCAAAGTGAAAAGAAGAAAGAAGATGCTGCATGCAGTTGTAAAATTTATACTTTGAAGTACTGGGAAAACTCATTTACCTGATTCTTATATTTGCATTGTCATTGAGTTGGCAAAATAACATCCTAGCTTGTGAAATCAATTTTCAAAGTCTATCTGCCACATTTTATTTGCAATAACATATTTTTAATGGAAAAAATTTCTAAGTTTGTTATGGAAACTTATGGGATCAACTGAAAATCACATACAGCGTGCAAGAGATAAGTGAGCTGAATTCCCAGTGGAATTGTCCAAGTTGTAGATGAAAGGCAAGTGTATACAACCAACCTGACACCAGAAAATCTCTGCTTTTCCTGTCGCTACATTTCTGATTGTGAAATACCTTGATGAACACAGGTAGGTTAGAAGTTACTTCACAAATAAGTACACAATGTTTCTTCTTTCGGCTAAGAGGTAAAATGAGAACAAGCTGGTACCTGGTTTTGCCTACTGGGAAAGCACTTGGACACTAGCAGTGGGAGAAGAAAGTGAGCCATGTACAGTTCTTTCCCTCTTCCATCACAACTGATCTATTGACTATATTAAAAAATAACGAGAATAAAGGATCAGCTAAAAGAACCCAGAAACCTTCCTCTAGCACTCTTCACACTAAGCAGCGCTGCGCAAGATACTCCGTACAGGATCCTCTCCTCCTGCCATGAAGGGACAAGATACTGAACACAGGTAAAGCGGAGTACACCAGGCCAGCGCGCCCAAGCCAGAGCTCGGGAATACTCCCGCTTGCTCACCCGTTGCTCCCTTCCAGCCCCCACCCGGGAAGGCGAGCCCCGAGCCACCCGCGGGATAGACAGGCGGAGCTGTCAGGCCCGGCTGCCCGTCCCTCTGCCGGGGGCACGGGGGTAGCTCGGAGAGAGTCGGTGGGAGACCGATCCTAGTGCCGCGGGGCAGGGCGGAGGCCTCGCAGAGGCGGCGTCCCTCCCCCCCGCGGGCAGGTGCGCCAGCCCTCCCTCACGGCGGGGTCGGTCCGTGGCCGTGAGGCGGGGCTGCCGGGAGTGGGGAACCCGGGCTGCCCACAGCTGCCTCCCGGCCCGCTGCGTTCCCGTGCCCGGCTGAGGGCGGCGAGCCCCAGAGGAGCGCCCTCCCCTCCCCGCCCGCCTTACCGGCATCTCAGCCGCCCGGATGTGACGGAGCCCCCCGACGGAAATGCCAAAGGCTCGCGGGGGTGCGTGCTCCCCCTCCCTAAACTCTATGGCGAGCGCTGTGCTGAGCGCGACTTCCGGCCGCCGGCGCTGTCCCCGCCCCGCCAGGCCGCGCCAGCTGCCCGTGCCCGTGCCCGTGCCCGTGCCCGTGCCCGTGCCCGGCAGCACCGCCTCCTTCGGGGCCCTCCCACCGCGCTCTCCGCAGCGGTGCTTCGCTGGGGAGCCGCCGTGGGTGTGACCGTAGGGCTGTGAGGGAACCTCCTGCCCGTCCCCCCCGACAGCGGGTCTTGGGCTAGTTCACTCAGGCCTGCAAGTTCGGGGTTTTTCCCAGTACCACAGGGGTAGTCCCAGGGCTGCAGTGGTCACCTGCAGCCTGATTCCTCTTCAGATAACCTTCTGATGCACAGAGTATTTTACAGGTGAAGATTACGGAGGAAGCTTTGGTCTTCTTGCAACCCCACAACTCCCCTTTTCAACATGTTTGTTACATCGCATGGGGAAGCACCAGTTCCCTACTAGTACTTGGTTTCTGTTTCTGCTTTGCTCAGACTCAGTGCATCTGTTCTTGCAGCTCGTGGCAAGAGAACTCCTGAGCTCAAAGCAGCTCACTAATGACACAGAACAAGGCAACAATTCCATAAACGTAGTTAACAACATATGTAAAACCCAAGGAGGGACTGAATAATTCAAAATGCTTGTGCCTTGGCTTTTGTTCGTCAGTCGTGTCCTGCTGTCTGTAGTTAGCAGGACAGAGCTCCTGAAGCAGCAAGGTTGGCAGCATCTGGTCTTGATGTGTGCTGCTGAACCAGTGACCTTCAGGTCCAGTAAACTTTAACTTGGTTATGGTTAGTCCATAGCTCTGGGGCTACGCGTGACTCCTGACTTCCATGCCAGAACGACTGCTTATGGGATGGGGTTGGCACTGCTGAGCAATGAGAGTCCCAGCGATGTTGTGGAACAGGAGCAGTTGAGGCTGGCAGAACCAGGTTCCACAGTCCCTGGGCACAACAGCCACACTGGACTGTGTGACAGCCTGTGGTCACTTCCCAGGAAATTAAGGTCAGCCCCTGCCTGCAAACTGCTCTGCAGTGGTTTCCTCCAGGATGTGCAGTATAGCTCCTCTGCCTTTCAGCCAACTTTGATTTGCAGCTTACAGATTCACAGTTACCCCCCTTAGCTTTAAAACTCTCTGTGGCTTGACAGAGGGCCGTGAGCTGTAGTAGTCATACTGAGAGCCTGGTGCTTCAGCAAAAAGGCCATTGACCATCTGCGTGCTGGGAACTACCAAGGAACTCCCTACAGGCTGCAAGCAAATCAGATGCTCATCATTTTCTGAGGTATTATCCCATCAACCTGCAGTCGCTGCATTAGTACTAACAAAAGCTGGCACCATGAAATCAACTGACAGTAAAGCCAAAACACATTTCTGATGTCCAAGGCAGGGAAAACTGTGATTCAAGGCCCAGAATTTACAGCCTCTGAGATCTAGGTTGTCTCAGTGCCATACCACACATGTGAATGGCTTGAGTCAGGAAACCTCATCAAGTCTGGCATTTATAATGTCAGCCCACTTGACCATAGTTGTGATGATCTGAAGCTTTAGGTCACTTTATTCACTTGAGCCTACAAAACTGAAGATAACCCCAATAAGCTGGAGTTGAGTAAATGACCATGCAATCGTCACAGTTAAAAACTGTTTCACTGTGTTTATTATCACAGGCATGATCCCAGCAGATTTGCAGATGTGATACAACCCAACAAAGGCAACCAGAAGTGCAGGACTATTTTTATAACCCATTTTTTTTCTTTATGCCGGTTTGGTAATCCCAGGGCAATGAATCGTAAAGCTTGATTCTGTTACATTAAAATACTTGGTAATCTCAAAAGTCCTTTGACTCATCATCAGCTCAACAATGTGGAATTGTTAAGTAGTAAAATTTGGAGACATGTAGGCATGCAAGTTCCTTTAATTTGTATACTTCTAGGCCAGGTGAGTTTGACTGCTTCAGAGCTTACATCTTGACTGCCTGGGGGATTTCCTCTGATCTGACACGGGAACCTGCACAGGAGTAGCACAGTGCTTACAGAGTTGTTTGTGCAGATCCAAATCACTTGCGCAGGTGTGTGAAGCAGCACTGGTCCCTGAAGGGAGAACTGTCTGGCTGGGAATTTCCTATGGTCTCACTCTCTCAATAACACCTATCCCTCTGGGATCATTCTCTGTAATCAAGGAGAAACAGAAGACTCAGTCACAGTTGCTCCATGACCAGATTCAAGAAAAGAGAAACAATACTGGGGTTCCCTGCTGTGAGAGGGGAGAAAATGGCCAGTCACGGAGGATGGCTTAAATCTGGTTGTTGTTAAGGCTGTTCACAATGGGACCCTATTCTGAATACAAAGAGGAACCTGAGCTTTATTTCTCTTATCCCATCTTTTGTTCTTTCATTTGTACATATTTGTACACTCAAATATAACATTGTTATATAGCGATGTACACTGTTCCAAGACACTTGCTGTACTAAATTTTATTTCAATGAGGTTTTTAGAAATGTAAAACTTACATATGAAACTGCAGTTCACTTCGATGTTCAGCCTTTGCAGCATCAGTATGCGACAGATTTTTAAATTCTCTCAAAAGCCTGCATGCACAAGAGACGTTGTCTTTACACACCTACAGCTGACACTGGCACGGCTATTACAAAGCGGAGTTTTACGAAACTGAGGGAACTAGGATTTGGCGCATTTCCTCGTATCTTTTCGGGCGCGTATACAGCTGTGTCACGTGTTGGACTCTGCTGCGCTTCGCCTTTCCTGCGTAGTCAGCGCGTTTCCCGTGGCGGCAGCTGGAATGCCGCTGAGGTAATTTCGCTGGCTCAAAGGCGTACGTGCGGCCAGAGGAGGGCCCCGTCGGCACCGCCCGATACGCTTCCCACCCAAGTCCTCTTCAACACAGGCGCCCGGGGCAAGCGCGGCCAGCGGGGACTCTCCCGCACACTGCGCCCGGCAGCGCCCAGCGCTCCCACAGGGGCCAGCGACGGCTGCGGATCCGCTCCCCGGTCACCCCGCCGCACTGCGCTGAGGCGGAGGAGCCGTTGTGGGGAGCCGCGCCGCCAGCCCGGCCCGGCCCGCAGCCCCTCAAGGCGCAGTACCGGTGGGCACCCACACAACCTCGCTCCGCTTGGCCGCTGAGCTGAGTTTCAGCCCCCCGTTCTGGGTTACTCTGCGGGGCTGGGACGAAGGCACGCTGCTTCCAGCGCGAAGTGCCGGGAACAAGCTGGCTCCGCTGCGGGACGCGGCGATGGGTCAGCACCCCGGCACGGAAGAGTTAATGGCTAACGCCCCCCTCGCGGAGGCAGTTGGGCCGGCTCCGCCTCCCATTCGAACAGTGGCACGTTCCATTCCTCCCGCGGGGTAGTCCCTCCACCCTCCGCCGCGGCGTTTCTCGTCGCCTTGCAGGAACAGAAGACGGAGCCGGAAGCGTGTTCATTAACCACCCCTTCGGGGCTGGGTGGTTGGGTCTACGCGGCGCCGCGCGGGCGGGCGATCCAGACCCACCTCTCCCCCCTTCGCGCCCTCCCCGCCGCGCTGGGCGGTGGTAGGGCCCGCTCCGCCCTCCTCCCCCCTCACCCCCCGGCGGCGGCGCGGGTGGTGCGTCCCGGCAGCAGCCGCGTCCCGGCCGGCGCCCGCCCCCTCCGCCTTGTCATTGATGTTGTTGTTTTTGTCGCAGGAGCTGGAGGCGAGGCCGGGGCCGCCGCCTGGGGCCGCCGCAGCGGGGCTCGGGCCGGCGCCAGGCATGTCGGTGTGCGGGCAGGCGGTGGGCGCCGGCTCCCTGCCCAGCGAGCTGGTGGTCCACATCTTCTCCTTCCTGGCGGGCCCCGACCGGCTGCGGGCCTCGGCCGCCTGCTCGCACTGGCGGGAGTGCCTGTTCTACCCGGCCCTGTGGCCGCGCCTCCGTCTCAGTCTCCGCGTCTCGCCAGCCGAGCGCCCGCGCCTCGAGTTCCTCATGCGGAAGTGTGGCTGGTTCGTCCGTGAGCTCCGCGTACAGTTCGCCGCCGACAACTACCCCAGCAGCAGCGGCGGCGGCGGCGGCGGCGGAGGGGGGGCGGCGGTAGCGGCGGCGGCGGCGAGCGAGGGCGCCGCCGCGGCGGGCGACGGGGAGGCACCGCCGCTGTGCCCGCGCTGGCTCGACCTGCTGAGGACCTACCTGGAACTGGTGCTGTGCGTCCTGAGCAGCGTCCGGAACAACAGGTACCGCCGCAGGGGCAGGGCAGGGGAGCGGGCCGCGCTTCGCCCGGCAGGAGCCTGAGGGGAAGCAGTTGGAGAAGGGGGCAGGCGGAGCGCAGAAGCCTCTTGAGCCACGCAGGGCCCGGGCCCGGCCGTCCCGTCCGTTTTCGCGGGCGAGGGCGACGCCCGCAGCCGACAGTGGCGTCTGTGGGAGACCCGCGGCGGCCGGTTCTGCTGGGGCTGCGCCCCGAGCCCCGAGGCTGCGGAAGGAAGGCCCGCGGAGCCCCGCGCTGCCGGCCCGGGAAATCCTGATGTTTGTGCGGCTGCGAGCTGAGCAGAAGCGGAGGCGCGCTGCTTCGCACTGCCCAATTGTTGTTCTCTTTTGTAGCTTGATAGGGAATATAAACGCAGGCGTTTAGTTGGCAAGCGGCTAGTCAATATGCGAAACAGATGTAACTGCAGTAATAGAAACTCCTTCGCCTTTCCGAAAGAGAGGGGAGTGCAACCTGCGGTGAAGCGGGTGCGAGCCGGGGGTTTGAATTTGGTGCCTAAGAAGGCACCTTTCTCGCTTTAAAATATAAGAGTTACTAGCGACAGGATTTAGACCTCTTATGCATGACTGAAAAATAATTAATGTCGCGAGAAATTAGAAGGAAGGTGAAAATGGCATCACCGGTGTCTTTCAGGACTGAGAAGGATGGAGTACTGCCCCAATAAAACACTTGCACCTTTCTAGCTATGAGGGATTTTGCCGTTGAAAAGCTGAGCTTTCATGCCAGCCCTCCTGTTTCCCGCTAAACTGAGATTTGACTCTGTTTTAAATAGGATGAGGTTTGGTTTTGTTTGAAAAAATACTTCAGATGTAGGATTTTCTTGACGAAATTGAGTTTAAATGATAGAAATATTTTCCTGTTGTTTGGACTTAAGATACGTTTAGATCTTGATTTTTACAGACTTCTTTTGCAGGCTAGATAATTTCCTGAGGTTGGAGTTCTTTAAAGTGAGACTGCTTGCATTCTCTTTGCCGTGTGTGGGTGTGATCAAGATAGATATCTTTTTAAAAAGATAATAATCAGATATCTTAATATATGGCCTGCAGACAGCACCTACGACAGGAAACCGAGGATGTTAGGTTGTGATGTGTTTGGAAAGCCATACAGAGTTTAGGATAGGAAATGGTTAATATTGCCTCCCCTCTGTGTGCATATAGCTTATCAAGGAAATTAAAAAAAAAACAACAAAACAAACCTAAAACCAAACTCCAAAAGTGCAAGTATTTTAAGGTATCTTTAGGATGAGTTAAACATCGTGGATGGCCTTTGGAAAGCTGCATGTAACTGAATCATGGTCTGGTCACCACCCCTCTTTGATTCTGGATAGATTAGAGCGTAGTTTGAGGCCTTCCTTGCTTCTTTATTTTGAATTGTAGCAAGAGGACTTAATGTAATTCCTCGTTGGTTTGAGCTGAAAGCAAATGTGGTATGTGAAGTCACACTTTCAGTTCCTCTGCTCTGTTGTGCCCAGCAGGTACTTCCCTGTGGTGCAGCTGTGATGGCTGAGAGTTACAAACCTTATTTCTGAAAATGGCTTGTGGGTCCCAGTTCACTTTTGTCTTATTTTATTTCTTGCCCAGCCAATCCTCGGTATGCAGATCATGATCATCTGTCTTGTTTGGGCTTCTCTTGCGTGGAAGGAGCTTTTGCTGAACTGTTGAATCTTTGGGAAATCCAGCTAACGTCATAAGTGGAAAAAATGTTGAGGTGATGTTGGTGGTGATTATCTGATCTGACACAAATATCTTGGACTACATGGACTTGGAATTTTAAAGTAAAGAGTATTTGCAGGAGATGTTGCCTGGGGGTTTGTTGGAAAAACTAGAATGCTTCCCCCCCCCATCTCACTAAAATATGAGGCTGTCTCACAAAGCATTGTGAAGTGGCTTTTGGTACACCTTTTCTTCTGAAAAGGACAGTTGCTTTCTAAAGTTCTTTTTACAGGTTCTCTGTGCCCAGTGTGGATCAGAACTGCAGTAAAATACTATGTGGAAGTAGTTGGTTCTCCAGTGCCTGTTTTCTGCTAGATTAGTATAATTTTGGTGGTAAGCCGGAGTGAAAAGTTACCATTTTGATAGGAATTTGCATTACTGTGCTTTTTTGATGTCTGCAAATCATTTGCACGCTGCTCTTTTGTTTGGAGACAAATAATATATGACTTGGGAACAGAGGGTACCTGGTTATTACAGCAAGCACTTTATGAGCGTTTAAAAAATTGGGGAGGGGGTTTACTTTAAACAGTTGACTTTTTATTCATATTTACCTTCTGAATAGACTAATTTTCCCCTCCTTCAACAGGCAGAGGTTTTAGTTTATTTTGATGTATTTTTTTCTTGCAGGGTGACTACCGATAACCGGTTGGTTTGTGTGTAGAACATTGTGTTTTAGCTCTTTAAGTAGAGCTTTGGGAAGGAGCATTAACATATGCCACATTGCTGCCTAGTTCTGACTGAGACATGTCTAAACCGGAGGCGTTGTCGTTTGCCTGACGCTTAGCTTTGTCGAAGGGATGACCGTGGTCCAGTCACTTTATTTCTCTGCTTCTGTTTATTCATCTGTAATGCAAGGATAATTAATAATTCCTTCCTGTGTTTGCCCTATGTTCCTGTACGTGGGATAGCTATTCTAGTTTCCAAAATGTTGGAAACAGCAGTGTTTTTAAATTCTGGAGTGGCTGAATCACTGTAAATGCATTCCTTTTGGAATTAAGTTTAAAACAGGATGGTTCTTTCATAACTCCTGTCAGCCCTTATGATAGCCTTTTGGCAGAGTAGTTCAAAGAACTTCCATCTGATACTTCAGAACTGGGAAGGAAGAATTCTACTTTTGTGAAATGGTATGCTGTTTCTTAACCTTGTAATCTTGTTGTGGGCTTTTTAATCTATTAAACAACACAGTAACACGCACACCCCCTCCTTGCAGGAAAAAGAAAGTACTTCAGATGGCTCTAGAATTCCTTGAGGATTTACAATACCACAGGACCTAAGAAAAATAATGACTAAAAGTAATGTAATTTCTAAATGCCCGCTTGGATAGAGGAGAACAATGTGTATTTTTGCTAAGGAAAGCATTTTCTGTGCAACGTAAAATTGCTAATTTCTAAGCAAGTCTGTATATTAAGTCTCTAGAATAATATTTCAGTGTGGCCTTTGCTAATTCTGATGAAATTAAGGAAGTATCTGCTTTTCTGCAGCTTGGTTTAAAAACAACTGAAAATACTCCGAGTGTTGCTGCTGGCAGGCAGTTATAGTCCAAAAAGATATGTTCTAGGCCTGTCTTGTATTTCAGGTAGAGCTCAAGTCGCCAGAAACTTTATTTTGTGGTTAGCAGCATATTGCCCTAAAACACTGTTTTAACAGCATTGGGATAAGCTGTAAAAATCCATAATTTTTTTAATTATAAACCCTACTCTGGTAACATTTAATGATCTGTAACTTTCCCATGACCTGTTATATTTGTGACAGTAAATGAAACAAAGTAACAAAGTATATTATTGCTGAATAGTAGTTGATGTTCTTCCTATAAAAAAAACCCCAAACAAACCCAGAACCAAAGGGAGGGGTGTGTGGCCATAATGTTCTGTGGCAGTATTTGGAGGGACAAATTTTTGCTGGGTGGCTCTTAAGAGATCCTAGTAATCTGTGCTGCCTCAAACTGATCTTTCAAAACTAAGTTCTAGAAAGCAGGTGGGAGGGTGGCAAATTTTCTGTGAGTCATTCCAGTGCATATAGCACCCAATAAGAACCTGCTGGTCATTCAGGAGAAAATTTCTGTGTTCTCTTTTGTAACTCTGGAATCCCAAAGTATGGTTTCTCCTTTAGCTGCTTACAAAGACAGGAAGGTAGTAACATACACACACACCCCTGCAGTGTGTTCATCTGTGTGACCTGTTTGATCTTTACTATGGAAACAAAAATGCAAGACTGTAGTAAAACTGTGGTAAAGTGTAGTAGCCATCTCAGAGTTACCGAAATTGGTGAGTGGCTCAAAACAGTAGACTGCATCTGCATTTGAGGTTTTGTAATGACTCTCTTCTGTTGGTCTGAGCAGGCAGCTTAAACTGGCAAAAACTAGTATAACAGTACAGTATGTGCCATACCACTTCATTCATGTTGGATGTAACCAAGGCCATTTTGTTCTTTTCTTAATATGGTTGTTCAGAAAGACCGACCAAAACTGAAGATGAGGTCTGCGAAGAGTCTTATTGCCTTTAGCATGCTTTTTGAGTTAATGGAAAATAAATAGCTTAGAAATCCCCCCAAAACATGTTTTTTCCCCAGCTTTGCATATGGGTAGTGCATAGGATTAAGATGTCCTTATGACTTCTAGAAAATATGACAATTAACTTCTAAATTTTATTTAAATAGTGATCACTTTACTCTCTGAAATAAAGATGAGATGTGAGCTGAACGCTGTCGAGACTATATGACATTGCAGATAGAAACAAAAATCTGATACTGTGTTGAACTGTGGCCAGGTTTGTTGACAGTAATAACTGTGTTGTGAATGGAAAAATGACTGGATGTTTTAATTGCTGAAGTTTTGAGGCAGAGAACTTGTTCCTGTGTCTCTGTAGTGTGTGAAATGGCAGTCAAATAGATGTAGTAAAAATGTGGGACACTAGTAAAGTGCTTCATGTGTCCTGTAGTTTGGTGGCTCTAAAACGAATACTTGACCAAAGTGGCATCCACTGTGGGTATATCTGCCTACAGTAGCATCCACTGGGGGTATGAGTAGCACAAAACAAGACCTGTGTGTGATGAAAATAATGCAGGTGATTCAAAATTGTCTGAAGATGGCATTTTGTCTCAGCTCTCAGAATTAAGTCACCAAGATCAGAAGATAAAAGCTTAACTACAGTGCTGGCTGTGAGCACTGCCTTTCACAGCAGGTGAAGGTTTCTGCTGCTTTCCCTGTCATAGCGGACTCTTACAACTTTTGGGGGAAGAAAAGGTGGAGGTGCCTGTGTCTTCACAGATTTCCTTGCTAAGCTTGTTCTTCAGCATGATCAGGCATTGTCTTTGTCAGAATGTCACAGTCATAGAATATTGAGCATGTGGTCAGGGCTCAGTTTATATAAATGTGTCATAAGTGCAGTAGTCCTGTATTTTAAAGCCTAGAAATTGAACGGTTAAAATTTCTGAAACAGTTTTAAAGTCTAGGTATTTTGCGCCAGTATTAGCCTGATTCAGTAGGAAGCTTGTGGATCTTGGTGTGAGCTTGGTCTTCACCTCTAGAAGAAAAGTTAGCAACTGCAGCATTTAGTAGATTTCAGGATACTAGTATATGGTTATTGAATACAGGAACTTCAAATAAGGTAGGTTATGATTTATGGTAGATCACAGTTACAGACTGCATTTAATTCTTACTTAAATAATGTAAAACCTGACTACTTGATCCTTTTTTATTTTTTCTTTTCCTCTCCTCTTGGTAGGATATCAATTCATACTGCGGAAGTAGTGAGGTGGCACCAGAGCTTCCCTATGCTTGAGCAATGTGATTGTACTGCATTTTCCTCAAAGCTGATCTGAAGTGTTAGCATATGATTTGTAAGCCAGCAGAAATAAGGATTTATGTAACTCACTTAATTGTCAGCTACAGGTTAATTGGCACCTGCTGTTTAAGATTAATTCAACTCATGTATCCAGTTGTGATGAAACTGGAGTTTCTGCCATGTTAATTAATTGCAGACTAGTCCTTGCATGTTAGGAGTAAATCTACTTCACAGCATGTATTAAAAATGTTACCCAAAACTTAGTTTAAAAAAAATAAAAGTCTCAAAAGTAAATGCCACACAGCTACTCTAAAATTGCAGTCATTTCCATATCTCTTGCTTGATAATTTTTAGGAATATAGAAGATGCAAGTTAGAAATAAACTGTACTAAGGAAAGGAAAACTGACTGTCTAGCACCCTGAACCATGTCCAGCATAAACTTATGCTCATTTACTTCTTTTTAGGCATCCCTTCTAGAAATCAGAATTGTATGTCATGGTGGACCATTAATCCTCTTCTGGTTACTGATGGGAAAAGCTAGAACAGCTTCCCCTGATTTGATGTAACAGAAGTAGACACAGTGTCAGGAGCTTTCACTTTTCCTGTCTCAGGTTTGGGTTTGCCTCAACTGAGGCAGGTCTGGGCTCCCATTTGTAACCCAGCTGAAATACATAAGTGCTCAGGCAGGATTGGTTTTGGTTGCATTCTGTCTGTTAAAAAAAATAGATATTTGATGTTTTCATGTATGAGACTTAACACATGTATTCAAAGGACTAAAAAATGTATGAAAGCACTGCTGAAAATTTTTTTTATGGTGCTGGCTAACTGAAAATACTGTGGTGACTGAAAACTGGCATTTGCTTTTACAGCTGGATTTAGCAGTTTGTGTTGTCCTTTTCCTCTTCACTCTCTTTTTCTGTAGTTCCATATGTGCCTGTATTCTGAGACAGTAGGATGTTTCTCAAAACAGACTATATGTTCCATGTAATAATGTGTTCTTATTGCCAGTGTCTTGTCTTGTCCAGAATGATTCCTTACAGATCCCTTTTTATTTTGATGTTTCACAGGAACCTCCAGAAGTTAAGTCTCTTTGGGGATATAAGTATTCTGCAGCAACATGGAAGTATATCAAATACATACCTCGGTAAGGTTGATCCTGATGGCAAGAAGATTAAGCAGTAAGTTATATTTTTAAATTATCAAATACAGTAAAATAATAAAACCAGATAACATAGCACATATTTTCATGCCTGAAATATGTGGCTGAGAAAGCTTTTAAGTGTTTTAATTGGATGAGAATCTAAATTCTTAAATTGAGTTGATTTCTGTTCCTGCTATTCACATGAAGTAGTCTATTTTTGTGGCTTTTTATTTCTCCCTTTCTCAGCAGGGTGAGAATCCTTTCTTTACTCTTTTCACTGTGTTCTAGAAACAATGTGTTAATGGCACCGAAAGAGGAAGAAGGATGGCATGTTGTTACCAGCACATCTGCCATGTCTGCACATGAAAAAATTAGAAAAATAAGTAATCTGTTGTATTTTACAATAATTAAAGACATGTAGCAAGTAAACTTGGAAAAGAACATAAATACAAACAACTTACTTTGAGTTGCATTTCAGAACTAGGTTATGTATTTGCAGAATTCCTGGAAGAACATAGCTCACAATGTGCTTGTTTAGCGCAGAGGTGTATTGTAGCTTGCCATAATTACATATGGTACAGTCCTTGAATGCTTACCATCAGAATAGCTAGTTCTTCTTTGGAAAAGGTTAAATGCAGTGTCAAAAGCTACTGACTTCGGAACAAATTTCCATAGAAGGAGTGGTGCTAAGTTAACTATTTTAGCAGTTCTGCTAAAACCTTCCATACAGATAAATTCTGAATACCATAATTTTGTGTCTCTTTAAACATCTTTCTCCCAGTAGCTTAGGAGTGAAATAATTACAGCCACTTGTGAGCTTTGCTGGTATTTTTTTAAGTGGTTCTAGAAGAAGTAGTGTAGGTATATGATCAGATCAATGTATGTATGTGAACACAACCATCAAAGTAAGGGTTTGGTCCTGTCCTAAGCTTACAAAACAGTGCAAATACAGATGTGTGTCACATACTGTGTCATCCGTTATGCTTAGAATGCAGAACTTGGAGCGTATGTAATGTATGTACTGTTGTGCTGTATGCAGGTGAAAGACTGATTTGGTGGAAGCTCCTTTTTTCCCGTATCCTTTATTGTCAAAATATAAATACATAATCAGATCTTTGCAAAGGGGTTTGAAGAGAGCCATCTAAGCAGATGTTTACTCAGCTGAGTACATGGTTAAACATTTCTTCAAACAAGTAACAAAAATAAGTATGCACGTTTCAGAGCCATAAACCACTCAAAGCCCAGTACCTACTTTCAAGTTAGTCTTTTGGGTGAATGTTGACCTTTGCACATTTTGGAATGAGCAAATAAATGCTGCCTCTTTTTTTTTGCTTGGTTTTGGTGGGTTTTTCCTGTTTTCTAGAATAAAACAATGTATTTGGGACCTGCTGGTCCTTTTCTAAATTAAAGGAAAGCTGTCAGTGTTTTATTTGGTATTCTCAAGTTCATTAGCACTAGCAGCAGATTTACTTCAGGAAGTAAATTTTTATGTCTCTTTAGTCTTGTCTTTTGTATGTGGTGTTTACCTCAGTTAAGTTGTAAAGCACTGGTGCTGGTAACTAACCCTGGAAGATGTTGAGCAACCTTTGGAAACAGCATTATTGGTAGTTGAGGATTTTGGAACCCATATGGTGATAAACATTACTAGCTGTTTCAGAAACTTCCTGCAATTAAAACAGTTGGGGAAAAAAATGTGACATTTCCTGAAGTCCATAGCATTGAGCTGGGTGTAACAGATTGTGGGTAGAATCTCTGCTAGCACAGAACCATTAGGATGCTCCTCCAAGTTAAGACTAAGGATTGGTCTGCAGGAGAGGAGGCTTTGGATTGTATCTTCAAAAATAACACTTTCGCGCTGATCAGCATGGGTTCGTAATGCTCGTTCTTTTTCTGTATAGCTTACATGTCCCTAGTTCCTTTCTAAAATTCTCTTTGCAACTCAGTTCCTTAGTGTTGGGAGCTCAGCATCAGCATAAATAATGCATTTGTTTTGAGTTGAACAAAGAGTTTAAAATTTTGGCTTTCTGAAATCTGCTTCCTATGATTTATCTCAGTGGTTCAGATGGTTTGATTCCCAAAAGAATGAGTTTAGCCTCTGTTATTAAACAAAATATTTTGATTGACCTTTTTTAATTAAACAAAGGGGCTCCATATGCATCTTAATAGTATGTTTGCTTTCTGTATAGGGCCATAGATGTGCTTCAGTACTGGTCAGGGCTGTTCTTTGGGCTTAAATAGAGAATCAGCTTGTCTAGTCAGGCTTTGGTCTGTCCTCTGGCTGAAAGCACCATTTCAGGCATTAATTGGGAAACTAACTTATTTTGAGTTTTTTATTTTTTGTCTGTTCTGCTCCGGTATGATAATTTGTAGGATCCAGGTTGATAGTGAACATCCCACAATTGCTCCTTACAGGAAAGAAAGGGGACTGATGTATACTTGTTGAGGCATCATTAGGTTATGTTGCTTTCTTGCATGTGCTGAGCTCTGCTTATATTTTGTGTTACACGTACTAAACCATGCCTAAACTTCAGTTTCATAAGTGACCTTTAAGATAACTGTGCATAAGTTAGGATAAATATTGTACGACATGCTAAGCAGTTAAGTAAAAACTACTATAATGATAAAGTGGGTGCTAATTCCCAAATACTCACTTACTATGTCTACATTCCTAGAACACAGTTCAAACTTTTGCAGACTCCAGTTAGATGTAGTCTGCTTCTGAAAAATAGGATATACTCAAGAGTGTGCAAGGGAGGAAAAACCCCTGATAAGGTGTTTGAAAGCCTTATTTGAAATATGTTAAAACTAATGGCCTGTGGTTTATATGGGCGCTTCTTGTCGGGACTTACACAAATCAGGTATTAAAAACAATCCAAAAGTGATTACTCGTAAGTGTTCTCTATTGACATGTTTGATCTCTTTTTATTAAATTGGCAAAGAACTGGGGGAAGTTTTCTTAGAACCTACAGGTTGGTAGACTTGTCAGCACAAATCTAAGTACTTGTGTAAATACTTTGCTGCTTGCACTAATAAGCTGATGTGTAGATAGCATTAAATCAGTATCTCTCTTTTAAGAAGTTATTTAATGCAATTCCCATATAGGAGAAAACCCACCCTGCAGCTGCAGAATTCTGTACTGTATTTCTCTATGTTAAACTGTGTGAGTACTAGAACAGTACTCTTCTAACTTAGATGTTTAAGTCATATGAGAAGCACAGTTTAAACAGAGGTGGATTTTTTTAGTGCAGTGAGGTATATAGATGGTAGTGTTCTGTATTCCTACTAAGCATCTCAAAATTGATTTGTCATCTCTTCAGTAGTTCTGTAAAATATTAGAAGCACTATTAAGGTTGACTACTTAAGCTGTTACAAAATAAACTACCATCGCTGCAACCATTACAGCTCCATTTGTAGGTGGGAAGAGTCATTGTTCATTGGAAGAAATCAGATAGGTTTCTGTGGTAGAACCTTTTTCTTTAGAGGTTGGCGGATTGTCGGAGAATCTGCCCTCAATTTAAGCATCACCAGGCGTAATTGTGAAACAGACATTGCCAGGATCAAACTGGGCTCATCTGAGCTAATAAAATAGCAAAACTGCCCTATCTGTGACTCTTGACCTGGTGTTTAAAACTGTTCCGCTTGTGTCGCAGTTGCCAGTCCTCAGTTAAAAAAGAAAAGTAATCAGAAAATCAGAGAATATGTGGAAAAACTGAAGTCTTTAAACCCCCATGGCTATACCAGGCAAAGTCTTGGGAACTGTTCTCAAATGTATAATAGAGAAATACAGTATTCACACCAACCTTTCCACTTACAAAGAGAAGTCAGACCTTGCAAACACAGTATGTTTTTAGGAGAAGAAAGCACTTGCAAGCAAGGGAGAGGATGAATAAGGATTTGCAGAGGGAGAGGATGAATAGGGATTGATCTCTAAACTTAAAACAGAGGGATTATGGGGCATCAAAGGTGGTAGGTGACGGGTTCAGAGTGAGCACGAGGGGGTAAAAACCCTGCAGGATTCTGTCATTGGATGTTACAGTTGCTAAACGCATACGTGAATAAACTTGTAGAAGCAGGGTCCCAGAGCGTTACTAAATACGAAGAGCCACCTCAGCATGTGGGTCTGAGTTACAGGTGTTTGGAAATGAGGGAGATTGTTTGAGAAATACCCCTACGTGCTTTCCTTGTTCTGTTGCACTTCTTGACACCCCAGTGTTTCTTTGCTGTCAGTCAGGATATTGGGCTAAATAAGCCTTTAATATCTCTTATCAAAGATACATGGATGAGAATAACAACTTTGTAACAGTGTTTTGCTGAGATGCATAAAGTATGCAGATACTCCTAGCAATAAAGACAGAAGCGTTCTGTACAAAACACTAGCTGATTTGAGGCACAGATTTCTGCTGTTTTGTGCTGGGAGTGTTTACATCTTATTTCTTGACATTTTGTGGAAATGTCATAACCTGGCTCAGCTGCTTCCCTTAAACACTGATAATTTTTTTTCCTCTGGCTGACCAGGGTTTGAGATCAAATGCTCATCCACATACACGTCCCCTAAAACATAAGCTCAAAGAGCACTTGTCATTTGAATTTGTCTACGGTTGAAATTGTACCGGGTCCAAGTTGTCTCGGTAAAACTTAAAACCTGTTGACACTTGAAAATCCAGTTAGCTGTACATTTGGAATTATTTAGAGAATCATCTTATATGTTTGCTCTTTACCCTTTAATGAGCAGAGTCAAGCAGGTAGCTTGAGATCATTCTGACTTATGCTCAAAGTCAAGTTTCTGCAACCTTTCACTGAAAATTACTTTTTTTTTTCCAGTACTGAATTTGCAGTTTTGGAGAGGTTAGCAAATACAAAAAGCTGTTTTTAAAAGCAAGAGCTATGTTTTAAAAGCATTACAGGTTTTCTTATTTGCATAACCTTAAAATATATGTGGGAGGGTGTTAAATACGTGCTGGAAAATACATGAAATGAAGGTTGATAGTGTGCCGCTGGTTTTGAAAGACAAAATACTTTATTTTTCAAAAGATGGCCTACAATTTTAACCTTTCCTCCATGCAATGAGGGTTAAATTGCTGTGGGACGTCTGCAAAGTCAGGTTCTAACACTTGTAGTTCGCAAGAACCATAATAATAGCACCTTCCTGCAGAATAAGGCCATTAAATGGAAGAAGAATCTGGAATAAAAAATAGAATGGTATGCATTTGGTAAGACTATAAACTGTGTTTAACAGGATCATTGTCTGTTTTGTTTACTTGCAGAATCCAACAGCTGTTTGAAGAGATATTAGGCAATAGCAGGCAATTGAAATGGCTGTCTTGTGGGTTTATGCTGCAAATAGTAACTCCCACATCATTGTCCTCCCTGTCAAACCCTATAGCCAACACCATGGAACATCTGAGCTTATTGGACAACCACATCCCTGGTAATACCACTCTTATCACTGCGGTTGAATTGGAGCGCTTTGTGAATCTGCGTTCGCTCGCTTTGGATTTCTGTGATTTTACAGCTGAAATGGCAAGAGTCCTGGCTGATAGCAACCATGTGCCTTTGCATCGACTGTCTCTCTTGGTCCACAGTGTTTCCATAATGCACAAGTCATTGGACAGTATGCCAGAAGATGAGAATTGGAAGGCGCTGACTCGCAACAGCACTAATCTTCGGGTCTATATAATGGCTTTTGATGTCAAAAGTGATGATATGTTAAGGATTCTTAAGCCCAGTATCCCCCTAGAGAGGATTCACTTTGACAGCTACATCACTTGTGTTTCAGGGGCTGTTGTTGACCTCATATCCAGGCAGTATGACAAGTTCCTCACTCACTTTATACTGATGAATGATGTGATAGATATGTCTGGTTTCCCAGATCTCAGCGACAACCGGAATGAAGATCCACTTGTCTTACTAGCCTGGAGGTGCACAAGGCTGTCTCTCCTGGCTGTTCATGGTAGGTAGTATACTCTGTGGGCACCGTATATGACTTCAAAATACTTACAACACTGGCCTTTTTTTAATCACAGTGTGTTTTAGTGGAGTGGTATTCAAAAGTCTGCTGCATGGTTGCTATGCGTTCTGTTGTACCTTGTACAGATATTTTTGTGTTTGAAAATCTGAAGGTGTTTATTGTGTACAAGTTGTGAAAAGTATTTGTAGCTTACTAACTTCTGTTGAGAAGACACATAGGATTTTATTAGGCTTTTCACAGAGGCGAGGATCACTCAGAACTGAGCATTCAAGGGGGCTTATCCTGAAAGTGCTCTGCATTATGCAAATTCTACCTATCAGGTGGCTGGTTATGTGACCGTGAACACTGAAAACATTTGCTGTTTTACTGTGAGCTCATATGCTGGCAAGATGAAATGATTGTGCTTCCTGTTTGTAAATAACATGGGGAAGTGCCCTAAGGCTGAGGGATAGGAAGTCTGTTGCCAGTTTGGTAAGACTTTGCCAGCAGGTGAAAACTGAAAAGTACGGTGCAGAGGAGGTTGGCTTAGTGGGTGCATTGGTTTCACCAGTAATACCAGAACTAGGTTTATCTCACCTATTTGTTTGCCATATCGTTGCACATAATAATAATAAAAAAGTGCATTTATATTCAGCTCTCTCATCAGTACAGTACTTGCTGGAGGTTACAGTTACTTAGGAAATTTGAAGGTACCTGGAAATGAAATAATTCAGAATAGTTCTTTGTGCTGGAATCAGCTTACCAAGACCAAGTGTGACAATGCATGAAGGAGTTAAATAATGACTCTGTATTGTGTTGCATAAGAATAAGCTGTCCTCTGACTGCTTGGGGGAGTAAAGCTCCAGTCATACAGCACAAACAGGGAGAGACCTTCAGCAGTGAAGGCTGTACATTCACATTTCCTTGGTTGCAGCCCGAAGGTCATGCTGTATGTGCTAGAAAAAGGTTTTTTCCACTGTCTTCTACTGAGAAATTACAAGGATAAGGAAGGCAGTGGGGGGGAGATCAGTTCAGCTGCCTTTCCTTTATAATTTCCGGGTCTTGGATACTGGCACATGACTGTACTTAAATGTACTTAAAATGTCCATTTTAAGGGTTTCTTTTAACATTTGGGTACAAGTTTGAGGGCCTAAAAAAAGATAAATTTTAAAAAGTATTACCCTAAATTATGCTCCTCCTATGGGGAAGTCCTCTAATGCATTATCTAAACTTATGAATATGGTGAAATACTTACGCTAGCTTATTTCAGGTATCTTTTAATACCAGCGCATGTCTGTTCAGCCGAAGGAATTAGTTTGTGCAGGGTATTGGGAAAGCAAATGCCTTCTGCAGTGCTGTGTAACAAATAGGTGTTGCTACACCTTCATTTGGAGAGATGCCGTGTATACCTGGGGGAGAGAATGCCAAGTATCAGCCTTTCTCTGGTGTTGGGATCCAGATTCTTTCCCTTTCTTTTCTCCCTTCCTTGTAACAGAAGCTAGCTAAGCTGCTTATAAATGCCTCCTGATCGTTTTAAAGCTGTGAATATAACTCCTCTGGTACTGTAGCATAAGCATCTTTCTTCAAGAATAGCAACTGTGAAAAGAACATGACTAGGAAGAAAGATCTAGAATGCTGTGATATTTCAGTGCAGCTTCTTAGCCTCACGCTTACGTTTTCTGAGGCTTACCGTAAAATGGTTGCTGGCTCCATAATTCACTTTATATGTAAGTGCTCAGGTTTCTCCTGTCTGCTGAAGAGGTTATTTTTCAGTTTCCAATACAACTCAGGGGTTGCTGGTGGTGGTGGTTTGTTTTGAGATTGTTTGGAGGTTTTTTCCTCCTCCTCTCCTTTGCTATTAGCTCTGAAAAAAGCTTTTATTTACATAGAGTTTTAATTTCCCAGCAGCTTAATTTTCCCTGTTCAAATACTGTGTAGACTGCAGAATCTAAGAGGGTGTCTCACCAACAGAATGATGATGAAAGCAGAAACGAGCCTTTCCTTTTTGCAGTGGAAGGGCTGACTTGGCAGAGCTCCCAATAAAGGGAAGTTCCCAGGTTACTTGTGGTTTGCATCTGAATAAGGAGGAGCCCAGCATTTACCTTAGCCAGGGAACAGAAAGCTAACAGGTAACAAGGCAGTAGGAGTTTTTAAAGAGGGATGCCAATATATACTAATGGGAAGAGGGGGAAGCTTTGTAATTTATTTTAAATCTCAGATGGAATAACATGATATAGGTAGCTTTTTATTTTTTTAATTATTTATATACTGATGTGCCCTGTTTCCTGGAAAGGATTTTGTTTTGCATGGTTTGGGTTTTTTTTGTTAAATCTGCCTCTAATATAACAAAAGCAAGCACTTTTTTCTAGCACAAACAGTTGTCAGTCCTGTTATACATTCACTTGAAATAACTGATTATTTACTTTTTGTTTGAATTCTATTTATTTCTATTACAAAGCAGATCACAGAAGGTTTGAAATTGTAGATATAACTTGTAGTAAGAAAGTCCACTTTTCTACAGATAGTGGAAGAAATTAGATCTGGAAAAGCTTGGTCAAACTACCTGAAATATTTTTGCTAATTCTTTACTCAGAACACAAGATGGGGCTTTACCACTTGTAACCAAAAAAAAATCCCCATGCTGTAGGGGGATTTTGTCAGATGGAAGGTGAGAAATAAGTCCAGAAGGACACCGAGGTGATCTGCTCCTACATACTTCTGGGGAAAAAAAAAAAAAGCCATGTAGCAAAATGACAGAGCAACTTCTTCTTCTTCCCCCTAGGTTACACAGTTTGGGCTCATAATCTCATAGCAATTGCTCGTCTTCGTGGCTCTGACCTGAAAGTTCTGGAAGTCACAGAAGAAAGCATTGATTTTGACCAAGGAGAACTGGCTGATCAGGATGTGGATCCAGTACACAATCTCATCGAGCAAGTATCTCTCGGATTGGGTCGACCTTGGCATGCTGTCATGGACATAGAGCTGCTCAGTGTCTTCACTGAGCCAACTTGTCACTTCTACAGAGAGATGCAAAGCTTCAGTGAAGGCATTTAGCTCCTTATCTACAATTCCTGTGGTTACATATGCAAGTAGGGTCCTATTATGTTTTTTTTCAGTAGTGTGAATTAACCCCTTTTGTGCTGTGTTTAATCAGTATTAGCTATATAGAATTATATATGTGTATTCTACTTCTTGATCAAAGAACGTAGTCGGGTATTGGTTTAGAAGCTGAAAGTGGCAGTGTTTAGGGTTTTCACGGTTAATGACTTGTCTACCAGACCTTACAGAGGCACAGCCAAAGGCTGTCCGAGGTTGCCAGCTAACTTTTTACTTCTACTGATAACTGCATTTGGAATGATTTTTACTCTTATATCGGAGTTCTGTGCTCAGGAGCCAACCCTTTTTAATACCCATATCCATAGCCCAGTGGATTTCTGTGCTGTCATTGTGTGCTTAATCTGGTAGCGTGCTACTTAATAGGCTTAAAGGAAGAGAAGTCTATCCAGGGCTGTTCATCGTAAGACTCTCACCTTGCTTTATTTCACGTACCAATTCTGAAGCATGACTTAACTCCCATTCTCAGCTTTTCCTAGCTGGTAACTGGCAGGGTGAAACAGTAGCTGTTCAGGTACCTGCACTGCCAGATCCACTCCATGAGCTGTATATAATCTTTTGGATTCTTTGCAAACTCCTCCTTGTTTATTCTCATGTTCTGTCATCTTCCTTAAAAGTTAGCTTTGGGCCAAAGTTTTAAAGAAAAAAAGCAAGAATGTGCACTCCGGTGAGGTAAAAACAGAACAGTGAAGACTTCAGTACAAAGGTATACACCTGCAAACAAACATTAGTCGTGAAATCCCTAGCAACCGAGTCACTGGATTTTCTCTGTCAGCGCCTGTGTCAGCTGCCAAAGAATAGATTAAAAACGAAGAAGTGCCCACATGCTGGCAGGGGCAGGCCAACTTTTGGCCAGCCAGATACTGCTAGATTGTAATATATAAGGTCGAATTTCGACCTGTGGTACACAGCTGTGCTGTGGCTCAGTCAGCAACCTCAGAACTCTTAACAAACATGCACCTGTTTCACTGTGAATAGTGAATGTAAAGGAAGGAAAGGAAGCAAATACAAAGCTTGTTCTATCACAGGTATGAGCTGCTATGATGCATGAAGAACATTCCATGAAGTATGTTTTAAAATCTTGTTATATCTGAGAGGCTTTAAAAGCCGATTTAACTGTTTCAGGGCAACCGCGGTACAGACGTGGTCTCTGTGAGACTTCCACCTGACCCCAGTTTTAAGTGGTACGAATGTTGTGCATTTAATGTTTAAAGGACAGTCTGCAATAATAAAGTAAGTGGCCAACGTGGGTGCCCAGCAGTGCTGAGACCTGGCTGCTATATTGTAAGCTTTGGAAAACACAATTTATGCAACAGATGTCCAGATATGATTCTATTTATGGAAAAAGTTTATATGTGTTTTACAAATGGTTTTACCATCTTATATTAAAATGACCTTTTGACAGGTGTGCGCTGTTTTGTCTCCAGTGAGCACATACCATGCGGATTTTATATGTACATCAGTAGAGTGAATCCACTGGCACAGTGTGTGTATATGCCAGATGTGGTGAGATTTTATCTTATAAATGTGATCAGACAAAAAAACTCCTGACAGAAAATGTAAGGAAACCAGCTGAATGTTTGAATTGATGACTGATGTTGTATGGTTTATGTTAAATGTATATTCTTTTAATCAATGAATAAAGCATTAAAAATTGATCACTGTATAAAATACTTTATTGTATCAGCATGAAGAGTTTTAGGATTAAAATGCACCATCGTTGATAAGCTGTGTGTAACTGGTAGCTCCCGTTGTGTTTAGGTCAACAAAAAGAGTCTAAACTAAGTCGTACAGTATTTTTTCTTTTATTCTTTTTTCTAATTTGGCTGAGTTTTGGCAGGGGTGGAAAAAGGGGAAGGACACTTTGCTAAAGATCAGGCTATCGGACCAGTTAGCACAAGCAGTGTATTGTGATATGACTTACTAGACTGATACAGTAAACTGTGGATTATAGACTATAGAAGACTATTTTTGAGAAATTCCTGCTGCATCTGTTGCAATTGCTTAAATCAAAATCTAATGTGCTCAAGAAAAACAATGTGTAGTACTTCTTTGGTGTCCCACTATTAAATAGATTCTGAATACCTGCAATGCTTCAGTTTGACGTTTTATCCATACCCAGAGTACGTAGCTGTGCCTTCTGAATGGACGCTGCAAGTGCCTGGTAAGCTTCTGAGGAGCTGCTGGTTGTGCTGTGAGGATTGTCAGAGTGGCTGTTCAGTGTGTGCGTGCCAAGCACTGGTTTGATTTCAGCTTCTGCATCTCCATTTCCTTGTAGTCCAAACTGCTACCAAGCATGAGACCTCCTGCACTGCTCGTGGTTTAAGCAGTCAACTAGATCTAGACTTGCCAAGCAGGATTATTTGCAAGCATACTGAGAAGATGTGGTGGGTAATAAGGATAAGGTAAATACAGCTTTTCATATTCCAGCAAAGTGATGGGACTTGGTGCCTTTCAGGGCTCAGCCTCAGGAGGGAGGCTTATGTAGCAGTGAAATCTGATAGTAATTGTTCAGCAGCATCTGCACCTGAAATCTGGTTATAAAGTGATCAAGATTTCTAGCTTTTTCTGTGCGACTTCCTGAAGCAAATGCTGTGTCCTCTGGCTTACACAGAGCTGTGGGATGTTAATTTTATCTCCGCAGGTTACTGCATTTCTATGGAGAACAGCCTTAATGCAGCTGGGTAGTAACTTGTTTTAACTTTCGGTTACATAAACGTGTTTCTCTTTTTAGTCCAACCTATTTTCTGCTTTGCTTTTAATTAACTTAATGCTAAAAAATGAGCAGGAGAAACAGACTGCTTGAGGATGGGAGAGAGTTGTGCAGTCCTTTCTCTTGCTGCAGTTCCAGCCACAGTGTGGAATATGGGCTGTGTCAACAGACGCCTGTTGTTAGAGCTCCGTGTCTGTTTTTTTGCATCCAGTCTGCAGTCTACTCATTGGGTTTGTCTTAAATCCTGGGTATGAAGTCAAGCTATTTAATATAGACTAGTGTAATCTTTCTTCACAAGCATGGGGAGGCCAGTAGGGCCTGAGCGTGTGGTGAAATGTACACTGAGCGGTGTTTGGAGAATTACACTTCTGATTGATGGTTCTGTTGTCTAGAAATACATAGAAGTTGGTTTTGTTGCTTGCTTGTATTTTTAGCAATCCTGAATTAGTGGTACACAGAGGAAGGGATTCAAGCTGAGGCAGTATGGTCCTCATGTGGGCAGTGTGCTTGCATTTGGAGTGGGAGCTTACAAACCGTGTGAAATGACTTTAAGCTTGCATAATCCCAAATGGGATTTTAAATAGGGTTTTTTGTTTCTCTTTGTTTTTCCTGAAGAGTCAGCGATGCCAAGTTAGTGTTGCTGCATTCTAGATTTAGCAGCAGGAACTTGGAACGCAAGCCCTCAACTGTTAAAACTGGATTGCTTTTTCTATTGGGGAACAGGGACTTCCCACATACACGCTTGCATGACCCTTCTCTGTTCAACAAACCTAACTACACCTTATGGTTTACTACAGCCTGCTTCGTGTTGCACCGACCTGAGCTTGTTCTCAAATTGTTTGCCTGCAAATAAGATTTTTTTGGCTATTACTGGGGATAAAAACCCTCTGAAATGGTTCCATTCTCTCTGTGGGATGATCTTAGTCTGCATTATTTTAGTCCAGCCCTCTGCTGTTTTCCCTGCAGCTTCCACTGTCATTGTGGGCATGGAGTAATTGTTTTGGTGGAGGAAGGTTGGTTATTTTGCAGTTAACTTGGTTCCAAGCTGGAACAAATATTGAGCCCCCACAGAGAAAATGCTGTGTATGTGTGTGTGTTCAGAAGATACAGCCCTTAAGGTGAGATGGAGGGGAAAAAAAGGGCTCTTAATGTGGTAGTACTGTCACACTAAACCTCTGGGCATCCACTGGCTCTGCCTACAAGAGTGAGTTGGTATTTAGCAGTTCTGGTTGTTCCTGATGGCAAGGGAAAATCCAAGTCATTCCTTTTAGAAACCCTGTGAAGTCTTCCAGGCAAACACAGAGCCTTTAGAAACCAACAAATTGGCTAAAAATGATGCAACAGCTGAAGTAAGCTAAATAGCAACTAAAACAATTCAAAGTGGATGATGCTTTAAAATGTCTGTTGCCAGAATCTGTTATTTAATAGCTCAAGTATGAAGGCTTACTGAATGCCTCTGAGGACTAAACTGGAAGTAGGAAGGAGAATAAAGGAGTTTCAGGAATGAGCCATGAAGAGTTCTGCAGCTGAAATACACCGATGTGGAAGTACATGATGGTAGGAGCAGGGGCCCTGAGCAGCAGTCATGCTGCAGATTTGACCTAAGCACTTAGAAAAAAAACCCCTCTAGCCCACTTTTTTTGGTAACTCTAATTATGGGGTGTGGTGGATGCAGGTTGTGTTACAGGCTCAGACTGTGTTCTGGGTGTCTGCATGTGCATGCAGAGAACTGGGGCGGGGGGGGGGGAAATGCCTGCTGAGCTGCCTGTTGCTGCTGCAACAAGTAGGGGCTCACTAAAAACAGCTTCCTGCTTTATTTACCTTAAAGGGTCCCCTACGAGATGATTGTGTTGTGAGTAATTATGTGGGTTTTCAGTTGAAGCTAAACTGCCAAAGGCCTCTAGCAGAAGTCTTCAGCTTGTGCAAGTCAGTAAACACGGAGGGAAGCTCTATCTGGAAATGCCTGTGCCCCGGCTGCAGTAAAGTGCACTGTCTGGGCCTGTTGGTATGGCCATTGCCATGAGGAAAGAGGCACCACCACAGCTGCTTTTATAGGCCCAAAATGATGAGGTATGCCACCTCTTGGTTGTTTCTTATTAATTCTGCGCATTTTGAGAAGCCTCACAAGCAGTACGAAATGCACATGGACGCAATTCATGGTCTCAAAGGATATACCTGTCTGTGCTTTTTAGATGTTTACCAGAGCAACATGGTCCTGACCGCTGCTGGCTCTTTTGGTAAGTGTATTTGGTATACTTGCTTCTGTGCCTGCTCTAGACAAGAAATTCCGTGTTTCACCCTGCAGTTTTAATTACCGGTACTATATATATGTCAGGATAGGCAGGCATGCTCACAGCAGTCTCCTGCCCCAGCCCATGTGGCCACTTTGTTGTTAAAGCCCAAGTGCTCTCCACCATCACAGCTGAAAAAATAGAGAAGGGGTGGTTTTGTCCCACCCAGCTTCCCAACTGCCAGTGTTAAAGTCTAATAAACTGACTCTGCTGTAAAAATTCCTGTTGGTTGCAGACATGCCTCATCAAAGGCAAGCATCACAGAGCCATGACTCCTGCTCCTGTGTCATAAACCCATCTATACATCTTCAAACAACACTACCAGTTTTGAGGAGTGATGGGAAAGTTGCTTTATATTTCCACTTCCCCTTCCCTCCCTCTGTAGTGGCAGGACAACTGTCCCTTTGTAAAGCTCTGACAACTGAAAGATAAAACTACCAGTATGCATGTAGTAGAGAATAATATTAATACCTATTCACCTCAACCACTTCTGTAGTACCATGCTCCCAGTGACAGTCCTTTCACTTTCAGTAGACTTTTATTAACTGTTTCAGTTTGTTTTCACATCTATTCATAAAGCTGCAACCATCACTTTTGGCATGCAGAGAGAGTCCCTGTTCAGCTAAACAAGGACAAAAGCAGCTGGACTTTTAAAACACGGGTCACATGATTTAAATTTATACACCTTTGAGATTACTCAAGTTAGAAATAATTTAAAAATGGCTATTGTACAATGGAAATCACTTATTCACAATATTCATAGTTATTTCATTTTTTATTTACAAAACACTATCCTGAGGATTTTCTATTAAGCTTCAATTTGAGCAACACCTAAGTAACAATGGTTACTTAACGTAAGGAGAGATGCCAGTTGCAGAGTACAGGAAGGGTTCAGCACAGCACTCAAACGACTGTCAAGTCTCCTGCTGTGGGTTAGGTTTTTCTACTGATGATGAATTTGACTGAGGTGGCTCAACTCTGTTTTCAGGAGGAGGTGGTGGAGGCAAAAATCCAGGGTGTGGTGGTGGATAGTGAGGATAAGATCTCACTGGAAAAGGATTTCTTACTGTGGGATAATCAGAGCAGTCCAGTTAGTATCACACTAACCACATCCTTACTCCTCCCACCCCATGCTACTGCTGCTCAGCACTGACCCACCTAACTAGGTGGAGTAAAAGTAGTGGGCAAAGTAGACTTAGGTCAGGTGTTAGGCTTCCAAGAGACAAAGGAAGGAGGAGGACAAAACAATCACTTTTCTCCACAGTTACCCGTGACACGCTCATGGCAGCAGCCAGTCACTGTTAATGGGCTGCTGCTGCCACCATCCCCTTTGGTCTGCTCTGGCAGCCCTTGGCTGTCATACCTCCCCTCTATTTTGCAAGACAGACAGCTTAGTTCTTCACAGATTAATCAGAGAACAGCAGGAGGCAGAAAGAAGCCTTTCAGTTTGATACTTACATACCTCTCTGCTAATGCAAACTCCAAGGAAAACCAATTAACAGGTATGTCCCAAATGCCTGCCTTTGCATGGACACTGAGTCAAAGCTAAAGGCTGAAAACTTCAAGATCTATATATGATGCAACCTCATAGGAGGAAAAGGATTAAGGAAAGCATCTACTTGCTTTCCTTCTCCAAACAATAACCCTTTAAATGCTGAAGAGTATGTGTCTTTTTCAGCCAAAGCTATCTGTAAAAACTTTTATCATAGAATGTGAGCAACTGTGGAAGTGCAATTAACCTTAATCAGGAAAGATGCTCTGAGTTGGCTGAAATGAGAAGTATGACCAAGGGAAGGTGTAAGTGTTCAACCCAGCGTGGTCACTCACTACCTGCACAAAGCACTGATGTGCATCAACTTGAAGGAAATGCTGGCAAAAGCTACGTACTTGGCAGTGGAGGGCGTGGCATCCCAAAATCTGGTACTGGAAAACATTCACGTGGTCCATACATGCCAGCAGGAGGAGGGGGAGGAAAAGGAGGTCCCCGTCGCATTAAAGGTGCTCTAGGATCCACAGGGATCATTGGAGGTCTGACTGGAGGGAAAGGTGGAGGAGCAAACCCTGAAATGACAGCGTCACCTTCAGATGCCAGAGACTGATCAGGTAGTGAATTCTGCAACACAATGAAAACAGGGAAGTTAGCTTAAAAGAAAAGGCTAAGGAGAGGAACATTGCCAACCCTATCAGGCCCACTTCGATGTAGGCTGGCACACCTGGTAACAGCTAGTTCCAACTCTTTCTCAGCTACAGCATAATCCTGAGCAAGGCTATCTATGTGCATTGGCCATAGTTTAATCTTTTGGGTTTTAATTAGTCATACACCATACATTCTTTTAGCTACTTACACTAAGGTTAGAAAGGTCTTTCATCCCATTTCCACCTGAATCTGTTCGCGGGCTATTTTCGGAAGATGTTTGTCCATCTGCATGCAAAAGTTAAACATGTTACTCAGTGCAGAGCTCCTCTCCACCACCCATTTCTGTATTTTTCAGCACTGTTTGTCTGAAATCAGGATACATGGGCAAGGAGAGAGAAAAAATTACAAAGAAAAATGTTGCTGTACCCAGAAACTGTTCTGCAGGCGGCCTAAAAGACAACTGAGGAACACAAAGCTAAATCCAAGTATTTACTCCCAGCTTCTGTACAAGCTACACATGGATTACAAGGTTGCAGTTTTCTCCGAAGTAGTTTCCTGTATCCAAATAAGGTTTTTTCTTCCATTTTATTATTTTTAGAAGTTATAAATACACCTTCCTAGCAATACATCTTAACATTACTGTCACAGCTCCATTCTTCCCCTCCCTCCTGGCTAATACTTTATTTCTTTGGTAGAAATCTCACTCTAGGACTGGCCTATGATAGACTCTTGGCATAGAGCTTGACAGCAATCCCATTCAAGTCTGACAAAACCTGGTTCCTTCCTTAGTGGCTAAACATCAAGGAGACTTTTGATAACTGGATGAGAACTCAGAAATAAGAAGAAAATAGGAACTTCAGCATTTTTACCTTTATACTTCCCTGAGAACTCACAAGTATTTTCAGTAACTGGAGAAAATTATTAAATGGAATTGTCAGAACAGAGTCTGACTGGATACAAACATACTAAATATGGACACTAAAGGTACCCCTTTCTTAAAAAATTAATTAAAAAAATAAATCAAAAACCCAGAAAAAAAACCAAAACCTGAGATTTAATAAGTGCAGATTTCTTCCACTTCTGCCTAAATCAAGACAATACTAAAAAAGCACAAGACTGAAACCATACTTCTAATAAGTGACAGATTTTTCATCTACATGTTGTATTCCTTCTCCTTTGAAGCAAAGTTCTTTTCTTAACGAGCAGACAGGTCTTTTCCAAAAATCCGCCTTGTCTCTTCAAGCAGGTGCTGCCTTTGTCAAAGCTGCTGTTACTTAACTAGCTGAAGCATTTAAACTCTGTCATGTAGAGAATATTCATGCCCTGATACTGCACAACACTTTTCATTTTAAATCCCTGGAAAGTTGCTCACAAACTCTGTCAAGCTTTAACCTTTCTGATGAGTTATTTCCTGCTCCAGGTACCTGCTTCAAGTTGAATGCTTCTGTAGAATTAGCCACCCCAGCTTAGGGAAAACATGTACTGGTGTGTTCACTTTAAACGACGTTCTCCTTCAAGCTGGAGCCTGGATTTCAGTACAGAGAGACACGCTACTGTTCTGCAGCCAGACTCTGTGGGGTGGGGGGCTTTAATTTTTTGGAGGTTTTTTTGCTATATTTTACAAATACCCAAGTCTAGTGAAGTTGCATGTCTCTAAAAAACAACATTCACATATACTTAATGACTGCTAAATGCCAGCAGTAAGATTATCCAAACCCCTGTTTCCATTAAGTAGGTTTTGAACTGCCCAAGAATTGAATACAGCTTTTACATTGTTTGGGATCTTTTTTTTTAATTGTTGTTTGCCAGCAGCTGAACAAAAGGGTAAAATGGATGCAACAAGTGAGTGCAAAGAAAGCGCACCTCCCCTGTTTCTCAGTCAGCATCCGGGTGCTAGAAGAGAGACCTCAGTGGAACACAAGGTATTAAAAACTGAAGTGAAACACAGAGAGAATCATGGAATGGTTTGGGTTGGAAGGGACCTTAAAGATCACCTAGATCAAAACCCCTTTCCACAGGCAGAAACACCTTCCACAAGACCAGGTAGTTCAAAGCCTCATCCAGCCTGGCCTTGAACACTGCCAGGGATGGGACAGCCACAACTTCACTGGGCAACCTGTGCCAGGGCCTCATCACCCTCACAGTAAAGAACTTCTTCCTAGTATCTAATCCAAATCTTCCCTCTCTCAGTTTAAAGCCATTTGTTCTTGTCTTATCACTACATGCCCTTGTAAGAAGTCCCTCTCCAGCTTTCTTGGCTTGAGAAAAGGGCTTTCCCAAGCGTTCTTGGCTTGGGAAAGAGGGTAGGAAGGTGATTGGCTATACAGAAACAGAACTGTCTTCCAGTAGAGAACAACTTCCTGTAAAACCTGAATCTTCAACCTGAAACAGAACTCAGCGTTCCCAGTTCTCACATCATTACACCACGTAACAAAGATTCTCTCTCCTACTGCCAGAAACCGGGCAGCAAATATGGTAACTCACTTCTAATTGTATCAGTAGCTGAATGCTGTGTGGCAAAGTTTCTGTTGTGATTTAATGTCTTCAGCCTAGCTGATGAATCAGATACATGTGACTTACTACGCATTACATAAGGATGAAAACTGCTTAATAAGTATTAGGGCTTAAAGCTCTTAAAACTGTTTCAGTGATGAGGTTTAAGTCACCAAAACTTTGTCTCTGAGCTTCTGGCTGTTGCTAAGTACCACAAACTAGAATTTACGTAATCGGTCAATTTAAAACAAACGGTACTTGGGTCAGTGAAATGTGTGATTATGTTGAGGGCAACTGTACTGTGAGCTACCAGTTGATAGTACCATGGAAGCTATTCCCACCTATTTTATCAAAAGACTGCACATTGTAAGTTCGTAGTTCTGCTGGTCCAGAAAGTCTTCCAGTGTTTGGAGGATTAGGGAAAAATCTTTCTTGTCTTCGAGGAGGAAGAACTGGATCAACATAAGGCTCACCTAACATTGAAGAGATTGCAAAACAGATCAGTGAAGAGTCATGCCCCTATTCCATACAATTTTAGTCCAGCAAAAATCTCTGGATATGTTATGCTTTTGTAAATATCTAAAGTCACTATTAATCAGAGTGAGTAAACAAATCCTAAAACAATCTCAAACACAGGATCCCACCAAATATATAGTATAGCTTGTTTCTAAGAGCTGCAAAAGATAAAGTTCATTGATATTTTGGTTTAACACAGTAGCATTTCAAAAGTTACAACTGTCTAACTTATAAACAGTGAGGCCTTGAAATGAAGGTTCAGCATAGCAGTGAAGGTGAGAAGCAAAATAAGGTACTACACATATTAAGCCATTCTTAGATGAAAGTGCTGTTTTCTGTTATGTTTCATAGTGCTACAATGTGTTTTCACCAACTTCCTAGCATCAGGTGTAGCAATCAATCATGCAAGCTACAAAAACTGTATGGATGAGATCCAAGTACAAAGATGGGGCAAGAGCACAGCTCAGGTCAACGAAATGAGACAACCTCTTTGCAGTAGCATGTCAACGCATCAGATCTGGCAAATGTGAAACTGCATCCAGAGTGGACTTTGAGTTTTATAATCGTGCTTTCACACGAAAGTGTAGCAACTACAATATTGCTTGCTGTATCTCATAACTGAGGCACTGTAATATGTGTCATTTACCTAATTTATCTGTTTAGCTTTAACTTTCATAGCATTTTTCCTACTTTGCTATAGGTATACAAGAATGTTATCCTCTCCCCTGCATTGTTTACTTGACAAACATCAGTAGTATCCTTTTTGATTCATGTCTGTCTTCCTTGAGTGATAATATGCAATACAGATGCTTAGCGGAAGAAGTGAGCTAAGACTAATTTTATTGTTAATTATCAAAGAGGCAGTATCAACATGAAAACGTGTCAAAACAGGTCAGCTGTACCACGGTACTCCTGCACTATTAATATATATGTTTGCTTGAAAACCACAGTATTTTCCAACATTAGCTACCTTCTACTTCTTTCTTTGTTTATTTAAAGCTAATGTACGATTGAAAGTTTTTACTTTCTCAGATTTCTTAGAAACTATCCAGCCCAGGCTGGTTTTTTGATGCATTAAAACTCCCAGTAAAATGAGGAAACTGAACAGTTGACAGTGCACTGCCAGTACCAATATAGACTTAAAAGATAGCATAGAAGTGCAAGTGAACCACCCTATTCAAGGAAGGAGGAAAAAACTACTATAAAAAACCTTTCCAGTGGAATTGCACATGCAGTTCCAAGAAAACATTTCATATTTTTAAGCAAAACATACTTAATTATATACACTGAAAGTCAGTAACTCTATTTTTCCATAGATACTGTAGCTAAGCAGATTTTTGTTCCTGGTGGAGGCAGAATTAGTCTGCGTTCTCTATCCCAAGGAGGAGACAGAGATCCAGTATCTGAAGGTGGTC